>RDPX01000020.1:409332-435278 GCA_003991215.1 Morbakka virulenta | reverse complement strand
TAGGTGTAAACGAAGGCGATGGCATCAATCATGCCACAATGAAAGAGAAAATTCGTAAAGAATATTACCGACGCGTACGAATGGTACTTAAAACAGAGCTGAATGCCAAAAATAGAATCGAGGCTATCAATATACTTGCTGTCCCTGTTGTTCAATATAGTTTTAACATAATTAACTGGAATATGCTAGATTTACAAAGAATGGATGCTAAAACTCGAAAATTGTTTACAGCAAATCACATGCTACACCCCAAAGCAGACGTTGACCGCCTGTACTTGCCAAGACGCGAGGGGGGAAGAGGGCTGATTCAGCTAGAACTTGCTTACAAAACCACCACAATAGGCATGGAGAAGTACTTGGACACTACTGATGACTGGATGTTACAGCTCGTTTTTAACCATGAAAATGGAAAAAGACTTCATTCAATTTGTAAAGAAGCTAGGAAATTTGCTAATGATTTCGATATTGATATTCAACAGCCTATAGAGGAGAACACACCAGCCACGAAGGCTGCAAAATCTATCAAACAAAAGGCAAAGAAAATCGGAAACCAACAACTTGCTGATAAATGGAGCCAGAAGGCTTTGCATGGCCAGTATGTTCTTCGGAGTCGCAATGCTGATGTTGATCAAAATGCTACCCATCAGTGGCTCCGAAGTTCAAGTCTGAAAGCAGAGACGGAAGGCTTCATTATTGCAGCCCAAGATCAAAGCCTTTTCACCAGGAACTACCAGGCAAACATACTACACAATGGTGCAGACCCTAAGTGTAGATTTTGTGACCAATTCGTTGAGACTATAGACCACCTGATCTCTGGATGCCCCATACTGGCCCCTAGCGAGTATGTGAATCGACATGATCGAGTAGGGCAATACCTACACTGGGGAATATGTCAGCATTACCAGATACCTGTACATCAAAATTGGTATGAACATAAGCCTTCGCCAGTCGTTAACTCTGAGGACGTCACTATTCTATGGGACTTCTCGATTAACACTGACAGGACAATCCAAGCCAACAGACCTGACATTGTAATTAAGGATCACAAATTGAAAACCTGCACTCTTATAGATATGAGTATTCCTTCTGACAGAAACATTGCTATTAAAGAATTTGAGAAGATAAGCAAATATAAGGACCTGGAAATCGAAATTCAGAGAATGTGGAAGATGAAAACTACAACAGTGCCAGTTATAGTGGGTGCACTTGGGATGATTAAAAAAGATACTCAGAACTTTTTAGACAAAATACCCGGAAATCTCAAACTTCAAGAAATTCAAAAAATCGTGATAACGAGCACAGCCCATATTTTACGTAAAACTCTTTCAATGTAAATACTTATGTTAAAAGTCTCTCAAACAGGTCATATGTTTATTTTTTATACAAACTTTGCAATAATCCTCTATTTTTGATGTTCGTAAAAACTCTCAAAACCTTTGTTTGCCCTAGGTCACTGGGTGTGGCCCGGTGAACAACTGTATCAAACCGTATTAAAAATAAAAATGTACATAATAATAATAATAATAATAATAACAGCCTAACAGCCTAACAGCCTTTCATTTCACAAAAACTAAATAGGAGAACTGTTAAAAGCCATCCGTTCGAAACTAATTTTATGTATCCTCTTTTTTACGAAGATGATTAAATAAATAATGCGCGTAAGAAAAGAAAACCCCTTTAGTGTCATTATTAATATCAAGAAAAAAAATTCAAATAAATTTAGTAAGCTGTATCTTAGGTACCTTGTGCATTTCTTATTAAATAATTCAATTTACTGCTAATGTTTATTGATCACCAGTTACAGAAAAACCTCGCTTCACCCAAATTAACCAGTTTACTGTTCTCTGTAATCCATCTACAGTAGCGCACGACTCGTAAATTTTAGATGTGGAAACGCCAATATACGTTGACGCCCAAGCATAATCCATTTTATTTATCAGTTTTCCTCAAAAGTGATATTTATATCTATAAAAGTTGTTTTCTCATATGCGCCTGTAGTAGCACAATTGCATCGATATAAAAATTCCATTGCCTTTAAAAGGTGCAACGATTGCAAAATTTAGTGTCTCCTTTCATTTACTTTAATGACAAACAAATCCAACTGAATAATAAGCACCTGTGTTTTCAGGATAATTTCAGGGGCAGTTAACTATGCCTGTCAGTAAATTAAGAGCAGAATATGCAAATCGGATGCTGATACGATTCCAAATGCGAATAAAAAAATTCACTAAATTTTGCTACCAAATCGATCGGATTGAATTCACGACCTTTTAATGGCAGAAACTTCAAAATTTCTAGCAGTATGTGTTCTAATGAAAAGATAGTATAAATGAAATTGTAGAATGACTGGTGCAGACAATTACTTGAAATTGATAACTGCTAAAAATGAGACTCATACACTCCCTGTTAATGTAATGTAAATCACAAGAGAAAGATAAAAGTTATTTGGGCCATACCAATGTTTTGAAGACAATTTAAAAAAAGCAGAAAACTTTGGATGATGCATTACACTAAACGTGTAAATATTCATTTCAATATAGTGAATTTTTATTTTACTACATCGAAAAAGAGTTCATTTGGTTGTTTCAATATTAGTGTTTTGCAAGTATGATACAAGTTTTTTATCATATAATACGTCTATCAATGATATTTCTTCTGAGCAAAATTACATAACATTTTATACCCATTTACAAACTTTTCTACAATTACAAAATATTGAAAAAGGCGATATAACTGCCAAACGGTGCTAATTCAACCCGTACAATATAAGAATTAGATAGAGTCAAACCTGTGAGCGAAAACCATCGTAGGAGTTCATGCAAGTGGCCACACTTCACAGGCAGCCTTTATTTATCCAATCGTATGCACACTACAGAATTTGAGTCGACTTAATCACTTAACTATAAAATGTTCTTCAGGACAGAGGGCAATTACTACCAGATGGCCTATAGCTCAGTTTTCACTATATTCACACAACCTGTGCTATTTTTCGTGTTACAGATAAGACTTCTGCTTAGAACTGTAGCTTAAAATGGGACAAGTTCCAAGAAAAAAACTTCGAGTGGTTTACACCTACAAGTTTTTTTCCAACAAAATATTTAAAGAACCTATGAATGTAAAAAACAATGCTAGCTTTTCTCACTTATTATTCTCCCGGTTCTCATTTATAATACACGATAAGCGATTTATGTATGACACACAAACTTTGATAAATGACAGAAGAACTACGAGGGAGTTTATGACAACAAAGAGTCTCCTGGTTTCGTATCAAATAAAAAGCGAGTGGTAATGGTGACAACATATGATGGATTAAGACCTTTTTGAGGGGCAAACCCATAACAACAATTTAAAAAGGCGTTAGGGTTGTGTATTATTATTGATGGAGACAACAAACGTACTGGTACTACAAATTGAGGAATAATAACAAGAAAAGTCATAATATCGGTAGCAACTAATGCCACCTACGTAAACATGTCTTGCTACCTTTGACTTACAAGTTAGTGTCACACTGTACAACCTTTTATTCCAGAAGGTATTTTACACTAATCCGACACTTAAGACAATCACTGATATAATCTATGAGGCATCAACACAAAACATTTTGTAGAAAGCAATAGTGCTAAATTGATACAGTATTATCCCACTATCAAAATATGTAATTACATACGTATGTATATATATATATATATATATATATATATATATATATATATATATATATATATATATATATATTGCAAAGATAGATGGATTAAGAGTAGAAACTCAACAGACACAAACAATCATAAAATGTAATCAGAAAGATAGAATGTCATTGGTGGCAAAAAACCCTCCTGCAATATATTGACGTAATTACTAGTTTTAAAGATGTTAATGCTCAATAAAAGAAAAGCGAAATCTTTTTAAGTCTTTGCGTTATTGATTGTCGGTCTGCAAAACGCGAGAAGAGCAAACAAACACCTGTAATCGATTTCAAAAGAACTATTTGGAAAGCAAAATAAAGAAAATGGAGTCGCTATGACTAATGACAACTAAGTAAAAATGCCTTGTTGCCTTTGGCCGAATGTTAATGTCAAAAACTACTAGTGGGGAAAACATGAAAATAATTTGCAGACGGGAAACGAAATTTGGACATAGATACACCCATTTCCAGATAATTCTGGTATTTATGTCGATAAAATTAAGTGTCAATAACACATATATAAACGTCCCGAAAAAGCTGGGCGATATTCCATGATGTAAGCCACTCTCAAGTAAAAAACCCCATTGCTTGAGAATAAACTCGAATATACAAATAAAATAGCGCAAAAACTTTCCAAAATTTTCAAATTTTCAGGTACGTTTACTCAGTGTCTAGCAAACACCATGGGATACTGGCAGATCCTGATCCTGCAAAGAAAGTTGCCTCCCAAAACTAAAATACTTGTTGTTGGTTGTGTATTTTCATTCACAACCCAATGTTTGAACGAATCGATTTTTTTTCAACAAAATAGCAAGAAATTCCTTCAACTTCTGCTTCGTTGGTTTTTGTTAAAATAACCTTGGCAAGAAGCGAAGTTGTTGCAATTACAGAATCCTATAGGACTACAAGTAATTCCAGCCAACATTTATTTTTTTAAAAAATCAGTAAAAAGAACTGCTGCCAAGAAATGTGAAAAATCATTTGGTGGTAGAGTTCAAGAACATGACGAACAATGCAGCTGAAAATTTATTAATATTCGCTTGAACAACCCGTTGACCGGAATTATGAAAATGGTTAGTGGCTGGATTTATAGACAAGCCTGAAGACGAATGAAAGTACTTCCTTGTAGGGAAAGTTTTCTGAATACTAAAAACACAACAGTGTGGTCAGAAAGTTCCACGACAGTTGGTTCGTTTTCCACTTACGACATATGCAGTCGACTGACGTAATTTGTTGTAGTAATAAACAATGTTTTACAGCACACAAGCTAAGCCTAGAATTGGCGATGACAAAGCACGGGCACAATAAAAAAACACGGAAAGTTCCTTTCCCAACTAAATGGAAACCTAACATGGTCCGTTTTGTTAATGAATTTTGTACTTGGTAAAAGATTAGCTTGAGCAACAATATAGTACACATATATGGTTATAAACTCAAAATGAATATTATTGCCTAAAATTACATGCAGCAACACGTTTTGTGAATTTTTACTCACATACAAATATACAAATATATATCTTTATTCATAAAGATCGATACATATATATATATATATATATATATATATATACATATATATATATATATATATATATATATATATATATATATATATATATATAAAGATATAAATATAATGCTAAAGTTCATGCATTCTACATGAGTAACGTCTAACTTCAAACCCCAAATCCTAAATGATAAAGACAACTATTAATATAAGCAAGTAAGCATCCTAAAATTTTTTTGGTATTTCTAAATCTAATGCGCTTAGAATAAATATGAATCATATACAACAATCAGATGACTGTTCATATTACTGGAGTGATTGGGAAGTTATTACTATTTATGCAATCCAACCGTTGTGCCTCAGGAGTTAAATTAGGTGATAGTAATGTGTGAAAAGAAAAAATAGCACGTGTAATATTACAAGCAGCTAAAAAAATTGAATATTGCAACGAGCATCTCCGTTTTTGTAACAACAGAGAGCAGAAGACATTGTTTAACACAGTTAATATTTATCAAGGTGAATTAATAAAGGTCCAGCGAATCGAAACGTTGTTTTCTGTCCTTTGGTGCTGGATGGGTTGGGAAAAAGCCTGAAATACTTCCTATCTGACATATTCTGGGTGAGTATAGGGAACAAGTCTGCTCAGGAACTTCAATACAATAACCCGATAAATCCTTCCCTATTTTCCTTCCATAAAAATGACCCAGTCATGAGGTTTACAACAGTATCGAATTGCAATTCAAACCCAGGAAGTGAAAAAAATCAATATAAAACAAATCCTTGATATCAATGTAAACAAGCCAAAATACAATTATGTATTCAAAGCCCATATTAAACACATACACATAAATATTGTGCAAAATATACGTACCGCGATTACTTCAAGTAGTTGGACTATGGGCTTTACCATTCACCAAATGCTAAGTAAATCACAATACGTATATGTATTTGATCGAGTGAGTTCAAACATCATAGGGGAGCCCCGATTTTATTAATCTAAGGGTTTTAAAGTTTCTTAATAGGTGACGTTGGCTTTTGGTTGCAAATCTATATTTAAAAGGTGTGTTCTGTTTTTATATGTTAGAGCCTTGAATCTTAAAGTAAAAATTTTAAGTACTCATTCGAGTAATAACGGTCAGTATACCCATTCTGCACACAATAATTTAAATATAACTGGTTAATATAATACAATATCTATTGTATTCTACATATACCTACACAAAGAAACGAATCCATAGCTGAAATCTGGGCCAAATAAAGTTGCTATAGTGGAAACGTGGAGTGGCCTTCGAAATTGCCATTACATTATTCTTCAGTATTATTATTGAGGGCAGCAAGAGACAATGAAAGTCCTCTGGCTGAATAAAATAATTCATATCTTTCTCATATTTTCGGTAATTTGATTGTAAGTGTTAATTATTTGCTTGACCTTGTTTTCAAAACTGGCAGGTAATTTGCAGAAGTTGTATGTTGGGTACTGGTTATAGCTTACATGGCAGAGCTGATCCATACGAAAGTCAAATATACTGCTTTGAATCCAGATCCGACAAACTATCTCTGTCTATCTTTTTGTATGTCTGTCTTTGTCTATCTGTCTGTCCACCCGTCTGTTTGTCTATCTGTCCTAGAGGTAAAATAATCCCATCAAAACTGCTCAATGACGATGAACCCAGAACAAGAATAAAAGGAAAAGCTGATAAGAATAAAACTAAAGCTGCTTTAAAACTCTTAGTTTCATGCTTTCACAATCGTAAGCTCAAATATAATTGTCCATCTATATCTATACGTATATATATATATATCTTCTCTTTTATCTTTCAGCAAAAAATCTAGAGCAAACGTTGGGTTTCTAGACAGGAGACGAAATGATTTACCCTACCAAACATTTGAAGTCCAATAAAATTCATATTAGATAGCTTCAAAGTTTTTCTGAAAACGCTCCATTTCATCCCACTCACACATTGCAAACTCCTTTGGTAATTTATGTACCTCAATGCTGCCGTTTTCGTAAAATAGCACCTAGAAATGAAAAAGTATTCTCACTAGTAAGCAAAAGTGGATTTTACTCAGAGCTAAAGCTACTTGATGTTAAAGGAAATTAGGTACTTAAAGTTCTTACATATGGCCTGTGAATTTGTTCATTAAATCAAGTGTGAAAACAAGTAACACAAAGGAAACCAATAATTCTATCTACTTAAAAAGAACATAATCATTTCTCTTTCATGCAATTTAAAAGACATTTGCAGAAAAATCAATTTTTAAATCAATGTAACTTTAATGATCGAAAAGCTTGGAGTTCTAATCGATTAAATATGGAAAAATTTAATATTGTCATGGATGTACACTAAGATTCAATGACCGAAATTTGGAGAGTTTGTAACTACAACTACACCTATGCTGTTCTTCAATGCTAAGGTGGTAAATGGGATACTTTTGCAAGTGCTATGAGCAATTACATCTGGGTCGCCTTCTTGGAGAATGAAACGATGTTCTTGGATTCAAACAGGTAGTGAAATTTTTGATCGAGACAGTCCCTTCTTAGCTCTTACATCAGTGGATGTTCGTTCAAGAGGATTTAGAGGATTCTCTTCATAGAAAGCAATAAAGCTTTTATCAGGAATACATAAGGCCAGAAAATCACGGGCTTGAACCGTGAGCTTGATTTCTAAACTTGCGAAGTTTTCTTATAGCATTAATACTGTGATGACTTGCCAGGGCTCTCACTAATGGAGGCAGAATTCCCCTACCATAGACAATTCGTTGGTCACCTTTTCGGCAAAACTGTGCTGAACACTGTGCCATGCGTATATTGATATTTATTTCCCAGCAGTGTCTCTATTACTGCTTCCCAAAGGGATCTTCGTGTGTCCCTGCACGGATGGCTGCTGGGTGCTTGCCTTCCAGAAAGGCAACCCGGGAATGCGGTCTAGAACCTCTTATTTAGTATACTCGTAACTAGTTTACATAACTGAAAGACATTCCTCCATCTCCAATATACGAACCCAGTGTTGGGGAGTTTTTCCACAACATCCAAGTTGATAAAAAGTTTAATAATTTCAACTTCAATACCACAAAAATGCATAGAATACCGCAGGATCACCTTTTTTGACAAGAGTGCGCCCTTAATAGGTTTTGACTTATAACCTACATGCGACATAGGCAAATGTATAAAAAACGCCTCCCAGGATTTTTCGGAGCAAATTGACAAGAACTGACCCAGGAAATAGACCAAGAAAATCTGTAATATGTACACCTATCACGTTGCATTGAATATCTTTGTATTTGTTTTATGTGGGCAACAATAGTTGGCATTTGAACTCGTCACTCCTGCCTACAAAAATCAAATGCTAAATCAGCCAATGCAATACCAGATAATATTTAAAGGCAAACATTATTTCTCAAAACAAACCTACCAAGATAGACAGTCGGCGATTTTCCTCTGCTTCTGCAGCTGCAGGAAATCGACTGAAGGTAAAACTGTTCAGCCTGAAATAAAGCCACGAAAGAAACAATTAAAATGTTCTAGTGTGTGAAATCAAAATTAATAGCAATATCAGGAGTTTTTTGATGATGGAAAACCTGTGGTCTGCAGCATTGTTTCTAGTGTTAAATGACTCAGTATAACTATGTGATTCGGAGTCAAGAGTGCCAAAGAAACAAAAATTGAAATGTGGTATTGTAGTTTCAATTATTGGCACTTAATAGAAATCCTAGATCATTACTGAACAACTCGAGCAATACCTTGAAAATGTTGTGGAAACTGTTAGGTGATATTAAGGTTATTAATGGTAGTCAGTCATTTCTCAAACACACCTAAGATAACTGTCGCCTGCGAAGTTTTAAAGGTCAAGCATAAGATAGCGAACTCCAGAGAAATTTTCGATACAAAATCAAAAAGTCACACTCATTTGTCCAATCAGGTCAAGTTTTGAGACACAAGGTTGTAAAAGAATTGTTATTAACGCACTTTAGTGCTATTTATTACCTTTAATTTTAAATTTAGTGCTTAACAGAAAAGCATGCATTTTATCGAAGAAACTTAGGAAAATAAAGATTATATTTTACATGAAAGCTAATCATGGATGAAGAGCCTTTTATTGACTTCCTCCTGTGTTGAGTGGCCACCAGGTTTCGTTTCAAATACCAACAATTGTCCGTAAGAAAGTTCACATCCCACTAGCCTTGGTAGCGTTCTTCCGTGACACAAATGTCCTGGTGCAAACGCTCTCCTTCTTCCTTACTTACGCCTCCACAGCTTTGAGGTAAATAATCTAATTGGGACCGTAGAAAGTGCATTTTGATTGACATGCGAGCCCGTAATTTTTAAAACATGTTCAGGAGTTTGTCAACGTCCTTCTCGTATTCTGCAATTCATTTATTTACTTACTTACCTTACTTACCAGCCCCATTACACCTCTTGACAGGTGCATAGGACAACAGTTAGTGACCTCCATCGAGCAAGGTCCTGGACTTCCCGAGCAGCTGCACTGAGTGTTTTTCCAGCAGCTGACAGATCCTCCTCAATGTTTGTAATGCAAGATTTCTTTGGTCGGCCTCTTCGTCTCTTGCCTGAGGGCTTCCAGCTCCAGCAAAGTCGAGGAATTTGCATCCTATCCATATGCAGAAGATTCTCCAACCATTGGTGTCTACGCTTCTTTATTTAACAAGATATCCGAAGTATTCTGATCTAGATACCCTGGTTTGATATGTAGTGATGCCATCTGACACTACAGATATTCCGTAAGCAAGCATGGTGGAAAGTATCCAGCGTTTTCTCTTGGGCAGATCTTAGCCGCCAGGATTCGGACCCATAGAGGAGAACAGAAGCAACACAGCTGTTATAAAACTTCATTTTAGTAGTAATGTTTCTTTTCCAAACTTTTTTCAAGGGCCAGAATGCTCTTCCCGCTTTGGCAACTCTTGCATTGTGCTCTTGAATGATCTTTCTATCTGAAGACATTACGCCTGAAAGGTAGACAAATGAGTCAACAATTTGCAGAGGTTTTCCATTGACTAGGATATATGACTGCTGATCCCACACATCCAGTTTTAATCTGGTGCTGTTGGTAGGTCAGGTTACATTGCTGTGACCTCCTGACACCAAAGCAATGTCATAAGCGTAATCAAGGTTTCCAAGGGTGAATCATCTATTCAGCTGAATGCCTAACTCGACATCAATACCCTGACGCAAGACCCAGTCAATTGCAATGCATAACAACAAAGGAGCAGGGATGCAGCCTTCTCGTACACCAATTATGATCTCAAACAATTCACTGAATTTTCCATAGGGTTTTAAACTTCAAAATGTGTTATTATGCAGTTTGATCGCAACTCTGACGTATTTCTCGGGTATGTCATAGAGTCTCAGGATTTTCCAGAGTGATTGTCTGCGAATGCTATCAAAAGCTCTCTCAAAATCAATGAAGTCGATTGCCAGATGAAGTTGGTGATCCACTCCAGTTGTTTCCAAGAAAGGTTTTAATTACTGGATGAAACGACAGCCAAGCAGACAACTCAGCTGCACACAATGCATCATCGAACTTTGAGTCCTTCTTGAGTGTCCGTATCTGAGGCCCATAAAAATACCAGCCTTAATCTTTTCAAAGCCTATCCGAGGAAAGTTCTGTTGAAGCAAAGTAAACCCTCTGCCTTCCCTGTCCATTGCCTCTACAAAGATCTTTATAAGTCCCAGTTTGATATGTAAGGGCGGAAGTAATATCTTGCTTGGCTCAACAAGGGGAAGAGACTAAACATTATGCGAACCAGGTTCCAACGCTTGTCTTGAAGGCCATTCTTGTCTGATATAACGTTGATCATCAGTCCGACTGTCCCACAAACATAGAAAGCATGCATATTTTGTGTACCCACACTTTAGTCCTAAAACCAATCCATCAATGTTTAAGATCTCCACAGATCATCAAACCATGGTCATGGTAGTTCAGAGCAGACAGCAACTAATCCATGTTGTTGTGGGTTTCTTTCATCTACATAGACTGACCAATTTGAATCGAACAGTGTTTATTTCCATAATGATGGGGAACTGCCTTGAAACTTCTGCTGGACGACTCGATGAAAAGTCTCCATTCCATAGCAGCATAGTCCATCCCCATTGATTTCATCAAATCATCATTGTTGTTTCAGTAAACCAATAACGAGGCTCTCTGGGTTGTGAAGAACTGTCTAAATTCTCTTTCACGCTCTCGATACCAGGAGAATGCTGTTCCAGGCATCAGCAAATCGTTCTCACGAAGAAGAGAACCCAGAAGCTGTGATAATTCCTTTGAGAGATTTAGGTCCCGTGTCAGATTATTAAAATCTGCTTGTGTTAGAGGCACTGTCCAGTCATTCTCTTCTGACATGTATTTTTCACCCTCTGTTCTGTCATGTGTGTTATCAAATTCCCATTCAGAACTAGATTGCATTGCAACATCTGGCTCAGGGACAGGTAGGTCTTGTCAATGAGGGATCGGTCTTGTGGCAGACGGAACATCAGGATACTAAACACAATGCTTTGTTCTTGCGATTGATTCCTCGAAGATTAGTCATGCAAGAATAGCACTCTGTCACATGATCTTTACACTCTCTCCACACCATCGAAACAACGAATGGAAAACTTTCCCTTTTGTTACTTCTCCTATCACACAAGTTCTCATTACTTGTTTTGCAGCTCACATGGGGTGCAAATGGCTTGTCCTGGTCTCCAAGAACCACATTGCCACATATATAACAGTAGCGGTCAGAATGATTTCTACATTTGCGATTCATTCTCTCTTCATCTAAAACACTACAAAGAAACATTACATCTATTCCTTGCGATTTCAAGTCACATTGACTGGAGTTCAGCTCAGCTAAACAATAAATGACCATCCAGGTTCGAACAGAAAAAGTGAAAAGATTAAAGACAGATGCAGTTTTGTTTTCAGATTGAGGCTGATCTGGTTTCGTTTTCTACATAAAAACAAAGACCAGGCCAGTTATAGCGCTGTTTTTCTTGAATTGAGTACTATTCAAGGGTCAAAACGTGCACTACTTATATCTCAAAAACTTGATCTTACCAAAGAACATGGATGGTATTTTGGGATTCAGCGCACCAAAAAATACACAAATCTGTTCAAAAACCTTCGTCTTATGAAAAAAGGTTTCAAACGCAGGTCAGTGTAAAACATGCTTTGGAAAAATTTCTAATAAGTAAATGGAAAATATATACATGAAGAAAAAGCAGCTAGAAAGATATTTGGAAAAAAATTAAAAGAAGAGGGAGGCGCAGAAGATTGTAAAGAGATAAGGCTGGAAAGGGTAACAACTAATAAGCACAAACTGGTTATACTGGAATAATGGGGCAAGTGACAATATACCAATTGTAAACAGGTTTAGTTATACAAGCTACAATACTGTAAGATACTTAGTGTTACGGTACCCATCACTGAATAAATAAGACCTGTAGTAATTCAGATTTCTAACCGTCAATGGCTAAATAATCAATATCTGCCGTTTAGCAGCAAAGTTCACCTCAAAAGTATAGGCTGAAATGAAACTTTTAAATGATTTTTTTCATACGATTGGGCTATAATGTCTCTTTCGACAATCTCTTTACAACACTATGGCGTCTGGTGTTATTTGTACTTTGGTTAATTTAATGTTGCCAGCAGGATCTTAGCAAGAAACAGGAACAAAGGAAGGCAAGGATATTTCTCAAAGGCGAATGGTATAAAAACTTTCTACTAAAACAAAAGTATATTATGCAACATTGAGAAAAAACTAATGACTTGTGGTGGCGAGGGAGTTAAAAAAGCCCCTTTCATTTTTCATATTGTTTTATTACTTATCTCTAGCGTTACCCCTGTTCTAAACAAAAGCAAAAAGTTTATGGCAACTTGTGAACCATAATTGGATGCCTTAAATAATCTACTGCAGTCAACAGGGTAGGTATAACTGTGTGCCATTCCATGCTGTTTCAATCTAAATGATGATATTTAGAAACATGTAGGAGATTCAATTGGCCTAGTGCTGTTTCCTCTTTTCAACCACTATTTCAAGTCGAAATGTTGACTCCTTGATTCAGTGTTGTAAATACTACTTTGGAAAATGCCCATCCAGTTTTTCTTCCACTATATAACGAAAGGTTTACAATATACTGACTCTTGGCATAATTTTCCAGTTAAAATTTCAATGTTCTCAGGCATTTTTATACCGTTGCTTTTGTCTGTGGACGCCTCAAATGTGCGACTCTCATTCAGCTTTTTCCTTTCCTTCAGATTTTTCTAGAAATTTAATCTCAATAGTTTTTCTACATTCTGTTAGGTTCTCTTGTTGTTCAAAAATTACTTTTTTATCATAGCTTTCTTTTATTAAAAGGTGACTCCCTCATCTTAACTATTGGTGGTATTTTTCTGGTTTTTACAAGTATGTCTTTAACTTCTGTATGCTCAACAACAATCTTGGGATATTATTTTTAATGGTCCTAGATGAAAAAATATTATCAAAAGTAATTATCACACACAAAAAGAGAGCTACATACTAGTAAGATAATATCACGTAATATTGGGTGTTAAATAAAAATTGACAAAACTTTTGAAAATTTGGTTGTTTATACTCCGCTACAAATTTTAGACAATCACAGTGGGGAGCTCACTACGCCTCTTATACAGTTTACTATCTTTCCGTGCTCTCATTAATGTTCAGCTGCTCGGGTTTCCAACATTTTTAACATCTACCACATCCCCGAAGCATCTGTATTTACACTACCATATGAGATAATAAAGCTAGAATTTTCGGCATATTTCCCAGGTGTGAATCTAGCCTTTCAAACTCCACCCTAGTTCCTTAGACAATTGATGAAAAACAATATACGGGCAGTGTAAAATAATCAAACAAACTACCTTTTATTTCCTTTACTAAAATTCTCCTGCCATAATGGCATATCTTCACGCTTTAAAAGATCCCTACAATAAGAAAAATTTAATTATGCCCAATACACCTTATATTCCACACTTATATAGGTAGCTAGTACAACTGTACCGGTGATATAAATGACAAAGATATTGTTACCTGACTTCCTTTCTAATAAATTAAACAAGATAAGTAAGACCATTCAGATTTTTACTAAACACCTTGGTTTTCGTTCCCAGTATTTTCACTTTAACTAGAAGCTTCATATTCAGGTAATATGAAAACATTTAGAGTAATGACTACTTAAGAAATCGAACCATTACGTACAGAATGCATAAAAAATATCTGGTAAACTACAATGTCTCCAATAAAAAAGCACCTGTATTTTTTCCCAATTCTACTCATCGACTCAAAATGTGTCTGGAAATTTTCAAAGATCTCTTTTCTACCAACAAATCGACTGTATATTTGAGGTAAGCTGTAACCAACTCTTAAACCAGTGGCTAATCAAAAAGGCATATAAACGTTGCAGTCACCCACTGGAACTCTTGCATACATTAGAAAAATAATATTTTAAACACACACCAAATGACAGTGCAAAGGGCTATTGTTGCACATGCGCTCTTTTCCTATTTCTACTATTTCCGTCACGTTATCAGTTTCACTTAGTGCGGTCGCTCTATTGCATTTTGTCATCTTCTCCAACTTTTTTAGACGGAACTCTTTGACCTTCTTGTCTTTGTGAATGCATTCCTTTCATCTTTCCCTTGGTCTTTTCTATTCTTAATTCTCCTAGCTGTAACTCATTACTTATTTCCCACATAACCTTTCTCTCCTCGCATTACATGTAAAATATAGTTGTCCCATTTATGAGCCTACTTTAAAACCTCTGTAACTTTCATCATTCCTCTAATACTTTCATTTTTCTTCTTTTTTACTTTGTTATCCTACAGAGCCATTTTGGCATGGTCTCCTCTGTCACATCTTTGCCAGTTTTTTCAATATTCCAACATTCTCTCCGTCATAAAATAACAACTCTTAATACATTTAAAAATTTTTGTCTGAAAGTAACTTTGATCCTCTTTTCCAGTTATCCACCCTGCCCTTATTCATCGCCAAGTGTATTATTTCATGTCAACCCCAAGCCTCTTTGACCAAGACAAATATCCATCTCGGTCCCATAATAGTATACGTCTATGGAATTCAAGTAATTCCATCAAGTAAAAAAAGATCATTGAATTTTTTGCAAACATAATATAGACTTCAACTGACACATTTTCCAGCTACACAGTTGACATTCGATACCAGACGAAATATACAGTATAATATGTACAGTTATATCTCAGCTTCTCATTTGGTTTCTCTTAGACTGCAAGCAGTTTTAATTGCAATATACACACGAAGACTGGAGTAATGAACCTGCACTTACCATCCCGCTAAAGTGCAACCAGCATTTAAAGTAAAGAATACGCTTGGCTTACATCTCGACCATTTTACAGACGTATATGGTGCACTGTCGGTGTTATGTGGCCATTCAAGTAAAGGAAGCTCTAAAAAAATGTGCCAAAGGAAAATATGGTTAGTTGTACGTCATATCTTTTCGTTTCGATAACAAAAAGGAATCCTATTTTATGAGAAATGTGTCCAGAATAGCCGCGGGATCCTAAATTACAGTAAAATAAAAATAAAAGAAAACAACTATCTTACCGAGTACTCTTCGCTTCTTGTTACATAAAGTGATGAAACACTTATTTGACAAACAAGGCGTTTTGTTAAGACAGAGAAGGGGCCTGTACACCTCATCTCAACACACAATTAACCAATGAACAGAAAGAAAACAATAAATACCTAACACCAAATGAAAAACCAAAACAAAGAGAAGTATTTCACACGTTACACAGAAGAGACGCGTGATACGGCGAGAAATGGCATGCAATGTGCGAAACAACATTGCAATTGATTAATTCAATGAACATGGCATTATTTATTATTTCAACACCTAATGTGTAAAGTGTTTGATACCACAGGAAAGCATTACAGTATTTTTTTGGAGTTTACTATCACATTTAAAGGCCTTAATCAGAGCCTCTCTTGTATTATAATAAAACCAGCAAGTTAGTGATGACGTGCGAAGTATAAAAAACATCACTTGGACTTCAAATAAAAGTAAGGATATAACAATTAAAATACCCTAAAACCATGATGATTTGAAACCAAGTCAAACCAACTTAAAGGACTTACTAAATTATAGTTACCAATTGAACCTTTCGAGCTAACCCGAATATCGTCGCAGCAGGGACTTTTGGATCCTTGTTCTTTTCCCAAAGCTTTCCTTATTTTTCTGGTATGCAAACAAAGCATTTATGGGGGCAGGCTAAGATTGTTTTGGTGGCTGAAACAACCCTTCCGCTTCATGTTGGATCCTTTGTCGCTCGGCAAGATCTTAAAGTGGTAAAAGACTGACAGTGTACTTCGATCAGAGTCTTGTAACAACAAGTGCCAAAGAAAACCTGTCATGTATTATATTTACATTTTTTTTAGTATTGTTGAGAACTATCATGAAATACAAGCGAGCAGCCTCTGGAAAGGCGGTCAATTCTTTCTTTTACAATGTCACTTACATCTCTCACGAAGACCTCTTAAAACTTCGTTGTTTAAAACTGTAAGAATTAGTATTTCAGTTTTAAAATGGTGTTATGCGTAATGATGACAATGTTAAATCATTCTCAAAAACCGTGACGAAAATATCATTCGATTACGATTTTTTATGCAAACCACAATTGACGCAGAAGAAGAAGTGGTCCAATTACAAGTCTATGGTAGAATACATGCAGATAGATGGGTATGAAAGAAAAAACAAATTCATATGGCCTAAACACTCCAGAGGATCAGTTTAGACAGCAATATTTTGAGTATCTCAGTCATTTTATATCTCCGATCAAAGATCGTTTATCCAACCCACTTTTACCATAATTCTAAAGAAATAGAAAATGTTGTTGTAAGTAAGCTTCGATAAATTTAAAGGCTTTATAGAACAGGCATCGAGGAGCCGTGGCTTTGTGGTTAGTGTAGTTGCACAATAACCAAGGGGTTTCGGGTTCGATTCCCCGTGCAAGCAAGGAGAGATTGGAACTTTACAAAAGAAAAAGCTATTGGTTGGCGTCAGGAAGGGCATCCGATCAAGAAACTCCTGAATGCCAAAACAAAGTTCCTCTGAAGGGCACCATCTGAGCCAAAATAAAGAAACTGGCATCAATTGTGACAAAGGTGAAACTGGTCCGTGTCAATACTTTTGATGACATATTTAAATCCGTTGCGTACCATCCCATCGAATCAGGTTGCATCAATTCCAAACATTATTATCATCGTTAACCTGATACTTGTAAATCCCTCTACAAGTCGGCTTCCCTAAGGATCTGTCTCCACGTCCCGTCGATTGAAGACTTGGCTTTGCGCAAATATCACTGTTAAATGACTCAGCAACTTTGCTGTGTTATTAAAGCTTTAAAATCTAACTGATACTTTGGACTTCACTGCAGTGGGAAATCAATTTGTAGCTAAGCAAAACTGACGTACGTTACTTAGGAAAATTAGTCCGTGCAGAAATAAAGTAGATTTTTTTGACGTTCATGGGCAATGAATAAATAAGTCTGTGTTGAACCTTCTGGTTTTCACAAAAGTGGTTTTTCATTTTGATTGGTATCTCAACGAGATACTTTTTAATTGCATGTGATTAACATTATCTTCGGGTCATTTGACTAAAAAATTAAAAGCAAATTTTGATTTGGAAAGTTACGGGGCACCCATTCTGGTGGCTATTCAACACCTTCGTTGATGAAATAGCCATTTTGAGACCAATACTCACTGTTTGTTTACTTAAGTTTCAATAACCATGAAATTTTGACCAAACACACAAAAGGGACAAGTGGCATTTCTATTTTCTTTCTGTTTTCTTCCTGAGCAACATATGAGAAATGCTCTATATGTTATATATTAGACCACATATAAGAGGTGAGATATATTTATTTGTGGTCACATGAGGCATTTAAATATTTTTCCTCACTAAATCATGGGAAATGGTTTCTACTTAAACTCTGTGCTGCCCTCCAACTTCCAATTCCGTGCCATCGACTCTGATAAATGAACAGTACATATAAGGTTCCGTCATAACCAACAGTGAATTAGAATATCTTACTCAAACATGATAAACTCCAATCAACCTCCCTATACCAATACAACAGCTACATGTCTTTCCTGAATTCAAATCTTGAGGTTATCCCTGAAGTTATCCCTATTCAAAACGTACTGGAAGTGATAACAGAAACATTTCATTGTAAGCCGTCGTGAGCGATTGTCTGTCAGCCTACTTTATTTCACTTTGGAGATTTTGGAGGCTTGACAAAAAAACTTGGCAAGTAGAACGACCAATACTCTCCTCACTCCATTTGCTAGTCAACTTTTTCTGTGAGATTAGCAACGGTAAGCACTCTTGTTCTATCGATAAGTTGTGTGTTGTACACTGTTGGCAACCTAATATATGAGGGTCCACGGGTCCACGGGTCCACGGGTCCACGCGTTTTACGTAACCGCTAACTATTGTGTACCCAAGAGCATAAAAAAGTGGAATTCTTCAATGTATGTAGCTCCACCTACAAGTGTTATAGTTTTTGGAATCCTTGTATCAAGGCTGTTCTAGAAAAAATACTTTTGGGCCCAGGGGCGGCAACCCACCCGGCCTGTGGGCCAAAATACCACTAAAACTGCCGTTTTACAGCACGTGTGGTAGCCATATTGTTCTGGAAGTAGCAAAAATGAATTCTACGCCCCAAAAATCCCCCAGTTTGCCATAAATTTTGTTAAAATCAGACCTGTGGTCCCTGAGATATGGATTTCTAACTTCACACCAGATTTTTATTTTTAATTTTGGCGCCACGCACTACTGTCAAAATTTTATTGCAATTAAAACAAACAACTAATTTTTCCTTTTCCTGTTAAACTCACCAAACCAGACAGGAGAATTGGAAATATTCTCGTGATGATTCCTTATTATGATACCTTCCACAGACAAACCAATTTCTTTAATCAGGGAGATGAGATTAAAGGGAAATGAAGCCCTTGGGTCCATCATCAACAATCCAAATAATAACAGATTTTGGACTGAGACTGATTACTGAGTAAAACCTGACGATTGTCCAATTGATAGAAACCAGTTAAATTTTGAGTTTGAGTCATTGGGATCATCTCTAGATGCTGATAGGGATGGGCACTATTAAATACAAACAAAATATGAACAAAATATATACCAAAAACATTGCGAGGCTTGAAGCGGAAGGTGAGTGGAGGAGATGGACACTATTTCTTAATCAACAATGCAATTATTGTTATGCAAGCACTGCTATAACATACGCACAAATCAATTGTCTGAACAGAAAATGAATTACTTCTATTCCTGAGTGGAAAACATTTTGCATTGGCCTTGCAATTGTCTCAATTGCGTCTCGTCTACGCTTCACAGATCTATCTGACTGTGGACATCTACTTGATATTATTTCAAGAGGAGAAGTAGCATGTCACAATGGAAACAGTTCCAAGGTGGTATTGCAATTTATTGTTACTACTTCGAAGTGATGCTATCCAAAACAAAAATAGATTACGGAGTTGTGGTATCCAAAATGTGAAAGGACATCAGAAAAAACTGGAAAATCGACAGTATCGCAACCTTAACACCACTGCAACGACAATCAAGTTTCAACAGTTTCTTAAGAACTGCTGACTTTAGAAATCTGCCAACAAAAGAACATTGCCTCAGCACGAATAAACTCTGGAAGAAGCACTTTGACCATAGGATATCCTCAGTGAGAAGGAAGGACCAATATTGCAGACTTACAGGGCAAATACCCACAATAATATCTCTGGTAAAAGACCGATTCTTGACTGACTTGATTTTGATCTATAAAAAATACTGATTGAGAAGCCATAAAGGCAGTTCACGTTTGTAATTCTCGATTCCATTATGCTGGCCAAATATACAATGAATGAGTTTAGCAACTTGCAATTCTGAAATGTCATCATCTCGAGTGTATATAACTCATCACAAGTAAGGAAAGTACTTTGTTATGATAACATTCGTATCTGTCTTGTTCCGTTTGTTAAACTAATGTTCATAATCTATTTACAACGACAACACCTAAAAAGCAAGGATACCTTCAATGCCAAAGCTCTTTAGCCTACTAGCTATTTTCCAAGAAACTCTTTTTTCATTTCACGTTAAGTTTTTATTTGACTGCTAACTCCCGCAGCATCGAACATATTCGGAATTTTTAGTTAACTTTCAATTCATATTAAAAGGAAAACCTTAAATAAAAATGTTATTGAAAATAACTTACCACTATAAAAGCTATAGAGGAAAAGTGCACCACTATCACATCCAACCTACAAAAAATACCCCAAAACAGACAAAAATGTTTGAGTTAAACAAGATATTACAGAGCAGTTGTCATACCGCCTTATGCAAATGCAGAAAAATAATTAATCAAAAATCATCAGTTCTATTACATCAATTTCTGGCCATTTATATACTTTAGAGGGCCATGCCTTAGTGGTTGGCACACATACAATAAAAACAAGGCTTCGGCTTAATTTGAGCAGTAGTATTTTTATTATTTACAAAGCCCCCCTCCATAAACCAATTAAACTCTGGCAAAAAGTTTGGCCAAACTTAAGCAATATAAGAAAAATGAACTGGAACAATGAAAAGATAAAGAAATGCACGCTTTAAGGGGAAAGTGCGGTAAAAAATGAAATGGCCTTAATCCATAAAACCTCTTACGGGGATTTATTTGTGTGATTGCTTGTTCAGGTCAACATAGAGCTTTTCCCCTATCCAAGGTAAAATGTGCTACGTTTCGCTTTATTCTGGTTTGTGGAAAACGTTATTATCATAAAAATTCTCGTTTTGAAACCAAAAGTGTGACGTCACATACGTACATTATCTTCTCGAAAAATTACTGCTTTACTGGTAGCATTCTGGAAAATGCCTCGCTGTCAGAAAGTGAACTGTAATCATGACTGGAGTTCATAAGCCAAGCTACTTCAGGACACCGAATCCTAAAAAGCTGCGAAGTATGCCTGAAGAAAATGCAAGGGCAAAAGAGTGAGTAACCAAATGGTTTCATAACATCGACAGTGGAAGAAAAATAGCAGCATTTAAGTTCAGCAGGAACAAGATTTTTTGTGAGAAACATTTTGAATTAGAAATGTTTCAGGAAGACTTGCGTGGCAAAATGGTGGTGTAAATGTTGGGTTCTGGAACAAAAATTCTGAAAAAAGACGCAATAACAATAATTTTCTCACAGAGACCAGCTGTAACAAAAGACCAGCCAGTGTGAAAAGATCAGAAATAAGACCAAGGAAAGAGGTAAGGTCTTTTTTCTTAGCAAATAATATCTACAGGTAAATTCATATCCCGATATATGTGTTATGTTTGAGCATACACTGGATCTTAAAAGTTTTCCACATTAAGGTGAAACTATTAGAAATTGGCAATTTAATAAAACGTAAGGTTGCTCCTACGGAGACCAGTCACTAAACAATTCACCTATTTCAGGTCAGTAATAAACAGGGGGAAAGGGCATAAATTGTCAATTTGGGTATTTAAAGGCCTCCTGCTCAATAGTTTCCGGTGGAGATTAAATTGTTACTATATTTATTCTGAATGACTTGCTTATTATTTTTCAGATTTGCCACCCTAAATTTACTTGGCCCGTTTGTGTTGTTATAGTTTGGATAGTCATAATGACCCTCATTTATTGTTAAACTTACCCCCTGTTAAGTTCCAAGCCCAGAAAATTTTGGCATAGACTGTAGTAAGACTAACAATTAAATATTTCAAAGGCAACATTTTCCTTTACCCCATACCGCACTTCTAATATCTGCCATTAGGCCGGGGGGAAAACTTGTGTAATCAAAGATGTTATATGCTATTGAAAAGAATCAGTATTTTTTTAACCAAATGTCCTTTTGTAAAAAGGAAGATGAAGTGCATGCTTTTTGGCATTTACCAAACAAATGGTCACTTGTCTACTTTTCACCTTTTTCAGTTGTAACTACACAGTGCTTTTTTTTTGCTTTCAAACAATTTAACAAAGCTTTTGTGACAGGGTAAAAACCCTTCTCTTGCAGTATATGTACATAGTTATGAATATTCAATGTTATACTAATGTATATAATGAGTATAGTAAATTTTAGTGACATATTTTGGGCTTTAAAATTTGTAGCTAATCAGTTTGAAAAAATACCAATATATGAAGAAATCTGCTGACTTTTGAAATCTAGCATTTATTAGCAGATGCATATACTTTAAAATTCAAAGAGACATACTAATACCTATTATCAATAAAACTCATGACGAACATATCCGCAAAACTGATTAGCTATTTCTGTATATTTAGAAATATTGCGCAACTTCAAATTAAATGATAAACATGAAACAGAATCATGTAACAGCGAGTTTAAACCAAAAATGTATTTCTTAGCACAAAAATAGACCCAATTACATTTTTCCTAACTTGGATAGCCTAAAAATATTTTAATGACAAACACAATATATATTACCACTACCATTGGATCGATGATCACAGTAATTGGGCATGGCCGAAACAGTAAATAATTAAATGCAATCCCCTGCCAGTCCAGTTAAAAATTTTGCATTTGTAGAAAGACTTTTTTTGCCTTGTATTTTCTAACAATGGAAATACCCCAAAATATTTCCTTTCTAACCCGCGAAAAATTTTGAATAATTTTGAACCCACCCCTCAAAATAGTGTCAATATCTAAACCAAAAAGGTGATTAAATTACTAAAATCTGTCACTTTAAAGCTCAAAGGTCACAATGGTATAAAACCCCCATTAAATCAACATTTCAAGCATTCATGACCGTCCATGACAAAGTAATTATAGTGTATAATGTAATTAATATCAAAATATATATGTTACACTAAAGATAAAGAAACTCTTGATTCTACACTGGCTTTTGAATTGCCTTGACGTTCTAAGTTTTCTTCTGGACCAGGAATCTATATTTGCCTTTAGTTTTGGTGGAGATTGTGATTAATTTTCGTCAAGCTTTTGCCCCACGTTTTGTTCCCATCTTGACAATGCAGCGGTAGCACGTTCTTCTTCGGTGTACTCTGGTTTAAGTGCGTATGGTCCAATGTAGCTATCCATTTTGAAAAAGTACACTCTTTCTTTTTACTCTTGTCGCTTTGGTGTGGCTTGTAAATAATTGTTTTCCTATTGCGTGTGTGACGTCAATAATCAAAACGAGATTAGAGTAAAAAAAATGGCACTCGCTAGAAATGAAATTTTTCATTCATTAAGTGTTTTTACTAAAAATACTGATTTGCTTGGGTTCGCTTTTTTTCTCCACTTCCTATGCAAAAGTTTAAAAAGTACAATAACTATATAAAATGGCCTGATTCTTCCATTTTTTTGTGGTTGTGCTCCGTTAATAGCTGTTTGCCAGATGAATTTACAGTAGCTGTTAAAAAGGAAATGAAATTCTCTGGTTTCTAGACTTATATCCCCATATAAATTTAGAAACCACTGAATCTATTTGTCTGTGTATGTTGGGTGTATAAAATAATTATTTTACCAGGCCGAGTTATCCGCGCTTAATTACGAGGAATTCCTCTTTCTTTAGGTGACAAAAAAGTCCCAGTGAAGGTACTCACATTAACAACGATAGCTTAACGCAAATATTACGACTTACCAGGAAAAAATCGGTGTTGAATGGTGAAATATCCAGTGTTGTAACTGCATGAGAAAAATCTTAACGCGAAAAACAAAGAGCAAAAAAAATGTTTACAATATTATTATTACCGGTAGCATCACTAGTTATCAAAATATAACATGTTAATCGAATCAGTTGAGTACATAAATATAAAGTTACTCTTATTTCAAAGTAAAAATAGAAGATAACAATCAATACAAAAAAATTTAGGTTTCGATACAACTAAATTCAGTAAACGTTTACTAAGGTATGTTCCTAATTAAGTATTCTAGTTCCATTGAAATACAATGAAATTTTGAATACTTGTGTGCTATGCATTAACAAGGAAAGAAGCAGGAAAACATAAACAAACCAATAAATAATATAAAAAACTGAAACCAAACTAATGGGGGAAAAGTGAAAAATAAAGTAATAATATCAACATCAACAACAACGATAACATTGTTAACAATAATGATGCTAAGAATAACATTGTTAACAATAATTATGCTAAGAGTAACATTATTACTATTATTATTATTATTTACACATTTTCTTTGAATTGTTTTCTTGAAATCCAGCACCGGGTCACTACCAGTGACCTAGGGTGAAGGAAGTTTTGGTAATAAAATTAAATAGAGAGAGCTCGTCTAAGCAAATGAGCAGTTCCGTTCAAAACAATTTTCTGTACTTCTTGCAAAGAAGGTTCCCCTGGGATTTGTTTCAAAAAGCTATCTGTTCCTTTCTTGATGAGGCCTAGTGCACCCACAATAACACTAAATCCTTATATTTAGCAAGCTTTTCAAAAGTCTTAGCAGAGACATTCCTGTCCGAAGGGACACTCATGTCTATCAAAAGGCAAGTATTCTCTTTCCTGTTCTTGATGACAATGTCTGGGCGGTTTGCTTGTATGGTACGATCCGTTTGTATGGGAAAATCCCACAAAATTGTAATATCCTTACTTTCAGTTACAGGTGCTGGATGATGTTCATACCAGCTAGCTTGCGTTTTAATGGAAAAGTGTTGACAAATTTTCCAATGTAGGTATTGGCCAACTCGATCATGACGGTTTTTATATTCGTTTGGTGTTAGAACCGAGCAGCCAGAGACAAGGTGGTCAATAGTTTCGGTTTTGTCCTCACAGAACCTACATTCTTGATTGGCACCGTTATGTAAAACATTAGCTTGGTAGTTCCTGGTGAACAGACTCTGATCTTGGGCAGCAAGAATAAAGCCCTCTGTTTCCCCTTTCAGTCCGGCGCTCCTCAGCCACTGATGGGTTGCTTCTTTGTCTACATCAGCATTGTTGCTTCGGGCTGCGAACTGTCCGTGGAGAGGTTTTTCTTGCCACCTAGATTCGAGTCTGTCCAATCCAGTTTTCTTTGCTTTTTGCTTGGTTTTTTTAGCTGCAACTGTTGGGTTTAGTGTGTTATCAACCTCAAGATCAACACCTAGTTCTCGGAAAAACTTCTCTGACTCTTTAAGGATTGAATGCAATCTTTTGGAATTTTCATGCCTATAAACGTGTTGAAGCATCCAATCATTGGTTAAATCAAGATATTGTGAGAGGCCAATAATGGATGTTTTATAAGAGAGCTCAAACTGGATCATCCCCCTACCTCCTGTATTCCTAGGGAGGTACAAACGATCAACGTCTGATTTAGGGTGATGCATCAAATTACAAGTCAGTTGCTTCCTTATCTTTGTATCTAGCCTCTTCAAATCACTTAGATTCCAATTTATAATACCAAAGCTGTAAGTTACTACCGGCACTGCTAGAGAATTTATTGCTGATATTCTATTTTTTGAGTTCAATTCAGTTTTCATGATGGACCTCACTCTCCTTATGCATTCTTTCCTTATCTTTTCCTTCATTTTCGAGTGCTGTATGCCGTCACCTTCACTTACACCTAGATATTTATAACTGCCTTCTTGTTCTAGATCTTGAATCACCGTCACTTCATCCAGTTCAATATTTTCAGTTCTTTCTAACTTCCCCCGCTTAAAACTTGCTTTGGCACACTTATCAAGACCAAACTCCATCCCTATATCGTCACTGAACCCTTTGACAGTCTTTAAAAGTCCTTCCAGATCACCAT
>RDPX01000020.1:344880-404510 GCA_003991215.1 Morbakka virulenta | reverse complement strand
TTCCTCTTTGTCTATGTTGAGAAGCTTGACCTTCATTTCCGTTGTCCATTCTAATGATTTGCGCTGTGCGTTTTCCACTACATGGTCTTCTACTTGTTCTAATATTTGGTTTTGGTTGCTAGGTTCATTCTGCCTTCCCCACCCTTCTTTTTTAAATCTTCTTGCATTATCAGTCAAATTCTGTGCTGTTCTTCTACTCTCTGGATACTCTGCATCCCATCTGTCTTTTACTCGTTTCATAAAGTTTTTTCCTCTTTTCCTTTCTTGTGAATCTAATTCAACTATTCTGTGTTTCTGTTCTTCGGTCCACTCACGGTTGTTCAATATTTGAACAATGTTTTGATTTTTATGAATTGCTTCATTTTCAGCATCCATTTGTGCCACTGTATTATTAGCAATATCATGTATTAGTTGAAATTGATTATTATCTAAGTTCTCCATAAAATGTTTGATTTACACACGGGGATTAATCAGTCCATCCAGAGTTGCCCGGTTCTCTGGATAAGACTTATAATTTTGATAGGGACGCCACTTCTACCAGATTATTATTATTATTATTATTACTATTATTATTATTATTATTATTATTATTATTATTATTATTATTATTATTATTATTATTATTATTATTAATATTATTATTAGTTTAAATGCAGCTTTTGCTCAAGCTCTTGGTATTGCCTTCATTACTCTTGTTAGGAACGTCGCAACAAATGACCATGGGCTAATAAGGTTCATTCTTCCACTTATTACATTTCTAGTACTCTTCTTACTATCTTTCCTTTTCCTAATAAGGTCGTTTTCTGCATATCCACAGGTTAAATCATATCCTGGGTATGGATGATCTAAAGTTGTTTGGTAAGGGCGGAAAACGAGAAGATTCACTTGTGAACACGGTGAAGACATTCAGTACAGACATAGGAACGACGTTTCGTCTTAGATTGTGTGGTGTTCTCATTTTGAAGAGAGGAAAAATATCTAAATGTGAAGGGAAAGAACTCCCGGATGGCGAAGTAAACAGTAACAGAAAGGTTACACAGATCTGGGGTTAGTCGAGCTGGATAAGATAAAATAATATGAGAAATCAAAGTTAAAGAGTAGAAACAAAATTACAGCGTTGAACAGATGAGCAATAGCTATCTTCACATATAGGCCAAGAATCCTGGAATGGAAAGAATGTGAAGTCGAAAGCTTAGACAGAACAACACGACAGAAAACGAAACGACAATGTATGGTATGTTCCATCCTATTAATGATGTGGACAGGCTATACTTGATAAGCCATGAAGGTGGCAGAGGTTTGATAAGCATAGAAAACTACGTTAGAAGAGAGGAAAATACGTTGGGGTTGTATTTAATCAATTCTGTAGAAAAACCAATTCAGGCGACATGTACATCAGGAACAGTAAAGACAGAAAGTGCCATCAAAAAAAGTGAGTTCAAACGACAGAATGCGCAGGAGCTTAAACAGAAATGTGCTGAGAAAAGATGTCTAGACAGTTTATTAGGGAAATGCCAGAGAAGGTAGATAAGGATAAAACCTGGAATCGGTTAGTCACAAGTGATTTAAAAGTTGAGATACAGGCGTCTCTATGTGCTGCATAGAAACAGGCGATCGGAACAAATACGTAAAACACCACACTGATAAGAGTATTGACAAGAAAAGTGTATTAGAACATAAGGAACAATGTTATGAATATAACCCAGAAAGCGTGGAAGAGAATGAAGGTATAAGATTGTTATGAGATATAAAAATACAATGCAGCAATGTGATAGAAGTAAGGAGGCCAGACAGGTGAGAAAAAGAACTGGACATTGAGACAAGTATTGAGGAGATAAAGAAAAGTGCAATATTGCATTCTCCAAAGACCTCGAGAAACGGTCTTGAAAATCGAGGAGACTTGCTGTTACCAATATCATGGAGGCATTACTACTCAATAAAATCAATGTGCGATGATTATGATGATATTTCTCTGGTTTATTTTCTTTACAATATTGATTTCCGAGTAAACTTTCCTTAGTACTTCGTATTTTGTCCTTCCAGCTAACAATTTTTTCATATCCACATTTCACAATCTTTAAGGCTACCAGTTTCTCTTTTTGTCATGGACCATGGTCTACAGCCATACAAGAGCACACTCGAAATCAGGCAGTCCACCATCCTTACCGTAAATCAAACTTTCACATTTTGTCAATAGTTCCTTACTTTTATTTAAAGCTGTCTTTGCTATAGCTATTCTCGTTATTATCTTTCTTCTGCGGATCCCATCCTCACAGATAATGCTTCCAAAGTGTCTGAAGTCTTTCACTTGTTACAGCCCTTCACAATTAACTGTCACATTTATTTTAGTTCTTTCTCTTCCAGTCTTCATGACATCGTCCTTTTTATATTTATCCCTCCACTTTATATATCTCTATTACTTCATCCAAAAATGTCATTATTCTTTTCAAACCGTCTTCAAAAGATGCTACTATTGCCACGTCGTCTGCAAACCTTACTAGATGGATAATATAATATTTTCACACACATTTACCTCATCTTACCTTCTATTGTTTTTCTCTTGTACACGATTTTGAGAGGTACTTGCAATTTGTCACAGTTCTATTCCGTTTTATGCATACTCTTAGAAATCGTCTTTGAATGATTTACGTTTACTTTGATAGCCGTTGTGCTCAGTATTTGCAGGTTCTCGCAGTTTACTTTGAAAGGTCTCCTTTAAAAAGCCAAGCCCACGTTTCAGAGCTCATTATTTCTTTTGATTCTCGGAAATCCCGACAAGTAAAGCCTTTGTTTCTACTTCCTTAACTTGTTCTTTGGCTCCCCTCTTTCCCTTTGGATACTCAAAAAGTGTTCCCCTTCCGGTCTAGGCGCCACAATGAGGTAATCTTGACTGTTATCAGTAAATTCTTTTAATCCTCAATTAGCCTGATCAACACTGTCTTATGAAAATATAAGACATTTACCTTCCCCATTTTTGGTAGGGAGTCTTACAAAATAATTGTCTATTATTATTATTATTATTATTATTATTATTTTCTTCTTTAGGCTTATGCTCTGGCTGATCTTGTTACCGTGATACTCTTACTAGGCGGGTCATAACAAATAACCAAGGGCTAGCAATGGGCCTTCTACTTCATTACATCTCCAATACTTTCCTTGGGATCCTGGCCGTTCCTAGTAAGGCAGTTTTTTGCACATCTGCAATATTACATGGAATACCAATCTTCTCAAACCAATTCTTAAATCCTTTAGTTACACTTCCAAGTGCTCCTATTACTACTGGCACTACATGAACTTTCTTCACTTTCCAAAGTCTTGCTACTTCTCTCTTCAAGTCCTGATATTTTTCAACTTTAACTTTTTCCTTTTCCTCTACCCTTCCATCCGCAGGCACTGCAATATCCACAATGATACGACTTCTCTTTTTCTTACCAATTAAGACATTGTATGGCCTCCGAGCCTCTATTACATTGCCACACTGAATATTGATATCCCAAAGAAGTTTGACATCATCATTTTCGACAGACCCTTCGGGAGTATGTTCATACCACTTTTCTTGATGCTCCAGTCCATTTTTCTTGCAAAGATCCCAATGGACTTCCTTGGCAACATTGTCCTATCTTCTCTTGTACTCTTTTTGTGCAAGCTTTTCACATCCACTAACTATGTGTTGTACTGTCTCTTCTCTCTTCCAACACATTCTACAAGTAGAATTGTCACTTTTATCAATTCTACACTTAATATACTTTGTTCTAATAGCCTGCCCTTGGGCAGCACATACAAGAGCCTTTGTTTCACTTTTAAGGTCACTTTTGGATAACCAATACCACATTTTCTCTTTGTCAACATTTTCAGTACAACAACAATGAATTGCCATTAATACATCTCCTTTTCTATCCATTTTTGCTTAAGCTCTTCAGAGTTTTACTTTTTGAATTCTTTGGTGGTAATCGTGCCTTCAGTAACAATCGTTCTGGACCAACTCTTTAATGAGATTTTCTTCTGATTTCAAAACGTAATAACCCAAACTATTTCCTTCCCCTCTGACTACAAGCTCCACCTTACTTAGCCCTCTTCCACCTTCTCTCCTCTTCATATACAACCTGTCAACATCACTCGTAGGGTGTTATGCTCTGTAGGTTGTCATCGTTTTCCTAGTCTATCCTTTTCAATTCACCTTGTTTCCAATCTATTATACCAGCACCATATCTGAAAATCGCTACTGCCCATGTGTTGATTGCTGAAATTTTGTTCCGCCCATTAAGTTTTGATTTCAGAATCTAAGCCTCCTTTTATACTTCCTTTATTGTTTTCTCCTTCATCTCTTTTTCTTTGATTTTATCAAGTTCTACCACTCCGAGGTAGGTATATCTGTTCTGTTCATCTTCCTTTATAATCTCACCATTTGAGAGTTTTGTACCATCACACTTAACTTTTTTCCCCATCTTCAATACTAGCACTGCACACTTTCGAATTCCAAATTCTACCCCAATATCTGTGCTGAATGCATGGACAGTTTGCACAAGTGAATCAATCTGTTCTTCACTCTTACCGTACAATTTAAGGTCACCCATGAAGAGCAAGTGATTTACACCAAATTCTTTCTTTCCCCAGTCATAACCTGCCTTCACTTTCCTACAAATCCAGGACATTGCGATAATACTTAATAAGCGATAAGCTGTCCCCTTGAAGAATACCTCTATTGACTGTTACATCCCCCAGATTTTCTTCATTCGACGCTAATGACAGTTTCCACTGACTTATGCTTTTCTCTAAAAACTTTCTCACATTCTCTGCAATATCAAACATTTCCATGCACTCGACAATCCAGCTATGGGGGACAAAATCATAAACTTTCTTATAATCCACCCATGCCATAGCCAAATTTGTGTGTCTTTTCCTGCAATCTTTTAAGACCGTTTTGTCTATCAACAATTGGTTTATTGTTCTGAGTTGTCCTTCTCATAGGAAGATTGCCGACCAAGGCTAAGGACTCCGTCCTAGCCAGGTTTATTGTCTTGAGCTTTCTTTCTCATATGAGACAGATTTAACCTCGCCGGATGTCAACCCAGTACTTTAAAATCTCGGAGTAGGCTAAGTAGTGCTACACCTTGCCCAAGGGCGACCTGGATGCAGTTGTGGCAAAGGATAGCCTCATTCCCCCACGTCGAAGCTCCACAACTGGATGCAATTTAATGTCAATACCCAGGTCGTATTATTATTATTATCGAGTGGTTACACACCATTTATTGGTGGTTGGGTGAAAAACCCACATTCAGCGCCCAGCAACAAGCCAGGTAAGTTGAATGCAGGCACATGTACTGCAGCCATAAGAGTGAGATAAATAGAAACCAAATCAAAATGGCAACATCACTTCAACCTTGCAAGTGCCACCCCACAACCAGTGAGGAAAGGCACATTGCTCAAGCGGTTGTTGTTGTATGACAACAACGTATGACCACAGCACTCCCCACTCCTGGTCTGATAGCTAACAATACATGGAAAGATATCCTAGTACAAGTACTAAGTCTAATATTGCAGCATTGAATTCAGACTGGATATTTGTTATTGCCCTGTTTGGTGACAAAAACAACAATGAATAGGCACAAAAAGCCATGTTGTTGTGTATGCCAAAGGGCATTTATTATTATTATTATTATTATTATTATTATTATTATTATTATTATTCCTGTTAAGATTATTGTACTTGCTGTAGTTGTATACCTGGTAATTTTTAAACATAAAAGTCCATTTAGTACTTCCAGTTTTCGTAAAAGACCTCAACTTCCTTACTAGACCCAGAAATCTCTATAAAAATGTTCAACTGACATAAATGTTATAAAAAATGACCATTTGAAAAAACCAACACTTAGTATTTCATATTTTGGAGGTTTTTAGTAAAAAAATAAAGATTATTAGAGATAGGGAATTTTACTGGGATCTTTGCTAAGGATGTGACTTGGTAATAGGAGAGTTACAAAGTACTACACAAATCCAAAACCTATTCATTACTACAAACTAAGAAAAATATTCATTGATTTCACCCACTTAGACTTGCGTACCATGATCTCTGAAATAAATATCATCAACCAAATCTCAAAAATTCAAAACGCCACATACTAAAATGACAGAAGGAAATTGTGATACTTGCCAGTTTCCACTACATAAGCTCTGAGTGATGCCCTTTCACTGAACCTAGTTTTATGGGCAACAAAACCCTACGAATACAAAATCAAAATGGCTGTCTCAGTGGAAAGTGTGTTGGGGGGGAGGCGGAGGGGTAACAGGGTTAGTATATAGAATTATATATACCAAGCAGGTCAAGTAATATAGATGAAAAAATCACAACAAAACAATAGGTATTCAAAATTTTGTTTCCAAAAAGAACTCAATTTTCTTCTCTCAGATTGTTCCTTCGGAACTATGTAAACACTATGTAAAATTCTGCCCTCGTTTCCAAAAAAATGTTACGATGGTAAAAAGAGTAATACCAACAAATGTCTAGCACGTTTAAGCGTACGAAACAAATATACAGACTACTAAAGTGGAAACAGAGTGACTATTGACAAAATATAGTAGTAACGAAACGCAAATATATTTACAGCGCATTTACTTACCTTATTGGTTCCTATATAGAAGTGGTTTGGATCTGTGGGTTTAACTTGGAAACACGTCGCAGCCAAAGAATCTGACTCTAAAAAATTCCTAAATATTAAAAAAGAAATTGAAAGTAAAAATAACAAAAATACCTTCATTAAAAATACTGTAACACATTACTCTAAAGAAAATAAACGAAAAGCACCTCGGAGTAAGACAAATCTTTGAACAAAAAATACTCCTAGTCACTACAAGACCAGCCTAAATACACCCCCACCCCCCACCCCCCACCCCCACCCCTTTATGCCTTCTAATCCAATTTTTAAATGTAAGAGAGAGAGAGAGAGAGAGAGAGAGAGAGAGAGAGAGAGAGAGAGAGAGAGAGAGAGAGAGTAAGGGGGAAAGAAAGATAGATACAGAGAGGGAGCATTGAATATTCAACCAGAATACAACGTGCAGCACTGTGAAAAATTAAAACATATTTTTCTACAAAGAGGAAAAGTATGCATAATGCAGTATAATCTTCAAAAGGAAGTAAAACAACTCAAAAGGACTTTATGCAGCTCTCTAATACCAAAAAAGTAAGACATGTGTATGCACATGCATACATTGCTATTTGCTTTTCAAAATATTAATGTAAGCAGATAGATAAGCACTAGAAGAAACCAAGAATGGGAAATGAATATACTGAGATAAATATAATCAGCTGGAGACTAAAACTAGGCCTGTAAATAATTACAAAATAAGTAAGATAGCAAGAATTTCCGTGACTGCATTTCTCTTACAGTTGGTCAAATGAGCGTCACTTCCAACTCAATAATGTGTTTTCTAATTAACAGTAAACATGAGTTATCGAAAAAAACAATATCAATTGCAGTGACTAGGATTTAGCCGGATACCTTGGTCGTGAATCCAAACTAATCGATCCTGTTTTCAACAGCTTAAACTTGCCTCCTGGTGAAAGGCCTAGATAAAAAAGCCATCAAACAGAATGTAAACAACTTTGGAATGGTAACACTAAACCGTCAAACATTCCGCAATCCTAAACAAGCCAAGAAGACATTCCCGTTTATAGTTATACTTTAAAATGTCAGTGCATCTATCCGATTCAATGCTCAATTTTCTAAATTTATCCACCAGAGTTACAGAATCGAAAGTTAATAACAACTATACTTGATTCTTTTGCTATTACTGAAGTGTCTTGGTATTTGCTAGAAGATAATCATCAATATACCACATCATACAAAATTATTAATGGTTCATCTTTTACTTATTTACTATGAAGAGACACTTTTCTCAAAAGTGGTGAGTTGTTATTTCCAACTGCTTTTTTATTCCAAAATATAATAGTTTAAAAATATACAAATTTGTAAATTATATCATAGGTCTTCTTCTGCCAATAATTCTATGCTTCTGAAAAATAAACAAACAAATAACTGAAGAAATGCGTGTAGCTTAGACGAAGCTGTGTCATGGTGGAATTACTACGGATTTTGCTAATAGCTTTTAAAAGCAACGTTTAAAGTACTCTGTTTAACAAGCTACTATATTAACTGCTATTTAAAGGCAAATATACTTAAAAATAGGATAACAGAACTGAAGTATTTTATGCTTTTGTGGTCCGTTTACATCCGAGGTCTAACATAACAAATTTTATTACACAAATTCCATCTTTCACTCTAAAGCAATAACCAGTGGCAGGAGAAAATTTATATCATTCATTGTAAAGTGATTCAAGTGGTACTCCTTTTTATCACAGGTGTTAATGGTACAGGGGAAGTGAATCAATTTATAACTACAAGTGTGAGAAAAGCTTTCTGAAATCTGTTTAATATTTATCATCTGCTTTCGATAGTAATTTTGTCATTAGCTGATTGCTATTGTCCATATCTGTAACGTATTTCAAAAATTGTTATCGTAATGGATTTATAAAATTTCTTCAAAAGGGCCGAAAGTATGACCACCTGAGACACGAACTACTGGGAATATTTTCTCGATAAGCAATGTACAAACATCCTTGCAAAATAAATATCCTTACTCGTATTCTTTTTAATATTACTTCTTTTGTTTGAAGTTTCCAAAACCAAATTCTGTCACCTTTCCTCACCATCATGCACGCTCACAATATGGGGTGTTTTTTATCGTAGGTTTTAATGCTAGTCCTCCTACTATACTGATAAGAAAATCAGAAAAAATGTTAAGCAATAGAAATGATACAAACAACATTTAATTTAATTTAATTTCCATCATACTTACCTAAATCAATCTCAGAACCACCAATATCTGGCCTTTGAACTTCCACTATGATCTACAAAAAAGATTTTACAGCCATGAAATGATGTCAAAAAGTTTTAAAATTTTTATCATTAAGACTTTCAAATACGTCTATTGGAATTTATATTGGTATAGTAAAAAGAGTATTGAAGCAATTTTTTAAACCCAAAGTCAACATACAAATCATATTTATTCACAGAAACTATTACTTTTCTTTGGCAAGTTGACATAAAAACGGAGGTCAAAGTATGAGGTGTATTCTGTTTGTTATTCAACTTTATACTTGTTTTTCTAGCTCTCGCTCTTTTTCTTACTGTTGCTGTTATTGTGGGTCACAAGTTTCTGGAAGTACCTGAAGATGCAGTGAAACTCCTCTGCATTTACGTTGTCACTATTTTTACTTTAGTGAAAGTGAAATTTGTATATAAAGCAATGTACACTGGAAATTTTTATGTGAAGGTAAATTGTCTTCAAAATGCTGTACAAGTGATGGATTTAAATCCTTCTTGTGACCAAACATTTTGCATGCATGTGTATTCTTAAACCATTTGACTTTATGATATTCAAATTATTACGTGTAACCACAAATGAATAATAGCGTACATTTTAGTCTTGATTTGTTTTGTTTATTTCTCTTTACTGTTCTCAATCAGATATTTTGTATCGTGTTTAAACTTAGGATTTTGATACTCCCTACAACTGACGATTTTACAACATTCTCTAAGAGAAAAGGACCTAAAATTGCTGTTTTACAGAAAAACATATTTTTAGTATTATCTAAACATTACATCATACGAACCCAGATGTTCACATGACCACTTTCATCGAGGGTTGCTAGTTGGAAGGACAGTCCACCGCCATCTGAAGAAATAAAAAAACAAACAATGGAGAAAGATATTTTGGGGATGTAGTGCACTTTACTGGCAAAAACTTTAATAGCGCAGCAGAACAAACCAGTGATACACTTTGTATTTATCAGTTATTTAGGCTCTCCTATGAAACTTCTATCTGGCTATAGACGGCATGCAAGCTACATGCATAAGATTGGCTTAGCTGATAGTCCGAACTGCACATGCGGTGACGTGCAAACACCTCAACACGTTCTGAATTGCCGTACGATTGGCATCAGAGGTGACATCAGAACAGTTGACGACGAATTTAGAACTTGGCTACATCATAACAAGCTGCTAGATATATGATTGTATTTTGTCCTTATCAGNGATGTAGTGCACTTTACTGGCAAAAACTTTAATAGCGCAGCAGAACAAACCAGTGATACACTTTGTATTTATCAGTTATTTAGGCTCTCCTATGAAACTTCTATCTGGCTATAGACGGCATGCAAGCTACATGCATAAGATTGGCTTAGCTGATAGTCCGAACTGTACATGCGGTGACGTGCAAACACCTCAACACGTTCTGAATTGCCGTACGATTGGCATCAGAGGTGACATCAGAACAGTTGACGACGAATTTAGAACTTGGCTACATCATAACAAGCTGCTAGATATATGATTGTATTTTGTCCTTATCAGTTCATACGAATATATATTTATATATATATATGAAACTTCTGAAATTATGTAGACAGGTCCAGCCTAAATCTTTAAAAAAACCAAGGTTTTTGAACTACAGAAACGTCTCATATCGCGTTACAGAACACTACTACATAGATTTCTCAAGTTTTTTCTAGTTTCCTTGCCGCCATATACCCCATCTCATTGTCCAGTAGGCTCTTAAATATCTGGGGGTAAACCTCTAAGTTGACTCTTAGTTTCTACGATAGCCACTGCACTACAGTCTCACAACCTAACAACTTTTCTAACAATTGGTAAGGCTTATCATTTATAGAAATCGACGTGCTGAATCATCATCATCATCATCATTGTTCGACCTCAGTCGAGATGATAAATTGAACAACTTTCCTCTAGTAGTCTCGGTCTTCCATAGCTGCTTTAAAAACTTGATCTGCTAGGCCAGTATCTCTTATAATGGTATCTAAGAAAGTTAATTTGCCAGAGCGCTTTCCGATGGATTGGAGTTTCCAGAGTATTAGTGATGAAATAATTTCTGAAGTTGCTCTATGGTAATGGCCTGCAAATTGCACTCTTCTAGATTTGACCAAACTAGATACTGGTTACCATAAATTTGACTCTTGGTTGGATGTTTTTTCCAAGATAGGTTTATAACCCGCATACGTAGTTTTGTAAAGCACCCATATAAACGTTTTTCTGCTCTTTTAGATAGAGTCCAAGTCTCTGATCCACAGAGCAGAATTGATTCAATGAGCGCCAGAAATATTTTGACTTTGATGGTAATGTCAAGTTTAGATGTCCATAGTTTATGCAGTTTGTTGCACGCTGACCATGCCATGCCTTTCCTAACAAGAAAGTTTTTTTCTGAAGAAGAAATAAAAGAACCCAAGTATTTGTAATCATCTTTGGATTTTAAGTTAGTCCCAGAAAGAGTTTTAACAGGTTTATTATTTGTCTGATTAAAGCTCATATATTCAGTTTTAGACTCATTAAGATGTCGACCAACATTGTTGGCTGCTGACTCTAAAGCCAATAAGAGAGTTTGAGCATTTGCTAATGACTCACTTATAAGAGAAATGTTATCAGCAAAATCTGTGTCAGTGATGTGTACAGCTGGATAACGAGAACTTTTTCGGGGTATGATTTCAAGGCCTATGTTACTTATAGTGTCTATTAATACTCTTAGAATGTAATCAACAACTACAATAAATAGAAATGGTGCTAGTGTATCACCCTGTAGAATGCCAGCTAAAATGTCAAAGGCTAGTGTTTCTCCATCTGGACTCAAACCTGTAGCTGTAGTATTTGTATATAAGATCTTAATGGCATTTATTATTTCATCTGGAATACCATAAAGTTGGAATATTTTAAACATCATATATCTATCAACAGAGTCGAAGGCCTTACTAAAATCAATGAATACTAGGGATAGTTCACGATTGCAGTAAGACATCTCTTCAATGATCCGGCGTAAGGCTAAAATTTGGCATAATGTTGCTCGTCCAGAACGAGAACCATTTTGATTCTTTCGGAGAAGTGGATCAACATGTAGTATAAGCCGGTTTAATAGTAGTTTATTAAAAAATGAATCTATTGTGGACGGAAAACGCGGTAAACTCAGAACTCAATGATAAAAAGTACACAGGCAACGTATTTCAGTGGAACATCTGATATCATATCAAAAGCAACTGGTACACAGTACACATTGATTGACAATCTCCCATGAAGCAGTGACGATGATGCTGATGATGATGCTGGTGATGATGATGATGATGATGATGGTGGTGACGATGATGATGATGTTGAAAATTTATTTCTATTTGGCCTATACAAAAAGCTGTAAGTGTTTATGGCAGCTTTGCGTATACATCTGTTACGTATGTTTTTCCACTGATTAATAGTATAATCACTGCATGAAGCCATGTTACTATCATTTTTCCGCTTTAGTTTGTTAAACTTGTTGTGAACTTTATCAAAAGCCTCCAAATACCTTCTTTGGTAAGGTACTTATTCCTCTTAATTATGCTGTTCAGTATTACATTAAGAGGAATTTTGGTCTAGAACTATTATTTTCATGATTACCCTCATTAGTAATAATTTGATTAATTACTTAATTTACGTTGTAAGCCTAATTTTGGGATTTAAATTAATAAAAGACAGCTCCTGGGGCATACCTTATATTTCAAAACATTGACTTTTCAAAACAAATAATTATTCTGTATATGTTTAAATAAGGGTGCAGGCTGAATGAAGCCGAGGAGGATCGTAGTATCCGAAATGGATTAGGTTCATTTCAAGGAGACCATTGCAAAGTTTTATGTAATGATACAATGGTAAATTCATAAATGACAGTTAAAGTCAAATTTAAAAATATGGGTGAACATGTAACTGTTCTGTGGCTGGGGTAACTGATATATATATATATATATTTATTTATTTTTTTGAGCACTCTGGAGTATACGTAAGAGCGCTTTTACGTATACTCCAGAGTGCTCAAAATGTATGTAAAACAGACCTAAAATAGATAAACTTGAAAAGACAACCAAATTGTTTGTGAAAATTAAAGTTTCACTTTGTTGGCCTGTACATTTCCTCAGTAAAGATCAAAGCATCCTCTCTGTATAACCTTGCGTCCCCAATAATTAATTTTTTGTACAATCAATGTAAGGTTAATTATATCCAAATGAATAAAAATCCGCCAAAAAACATTGTTTGGTTCAACCCATAGTTCAACACCACCATCACAGCCAACGTTGGCAAGAAATTTCTGAGAGTGATCGATAAACATTTCCCCAAAGAAAATGTGTTACAGAAAAAGTAAGTTACAGATATACCAGCAACATAGAGAAAATAATTAAATCACACAATAAAAAAATATTATCGGCAAAAAGTCGGAACACATTACAGTGCAATGGCGACAGCAAAAATAATTGCCCAGACAAAGGTCAGTACCGCAGTACAAATTCCATTTACAAATGTGTTGTCTCATTTAACATGCAACCAGAAAAGGTTTACATTGGGCTTGTGGGAGAAGAATGGGGCTAATCATTAAAAACGTTTCAGCCACAAAACGTACTTTAATAAAACATGATTTAAGTATGTATGTGATTCCATTGACCACGGCAGTTTCACGCCATTTGTTTTCACATGTTTCGGGGGTATGTCAAAAGAATGTTTAATATTTTACAATCGCCTTGCAGAAATGATTGCTGAAAAACGAGAGGATGACACAAATGTTGTGAAAAACTGGCTGCGCACCAGACTCAGCTTCAGCCTATTACGCAGTCAATTATTATGTTTACGTGGTTCAAGATCTGCCAAAGAGATCTTCACAGAGAATGATGATATGCACCTCATTGCTGCTGAGGCATTTCCTCAGTAATTGAAGCGATATGAACGATGACATTTTTTATTGTAATTATTATTATTATCTATATTTTTTTAACGTCTATAATTAGCTCCTACCGCAGAGAGAAAGTGTAGGAATAGTTTTTTTTATTCTTCTTTCTTTACTTGCTATTATTACTTCTATCTGTACATCGATATATAGTATGTATGGCAGAAAATTGACAAAGTACCCAAAAACCCCAAACTTGAATGACCTATTAAAAATCGGCACCAACCTAAAATAGCATTTCTGAACGATGTCAGTTATGCTTACATGAAAAAGTAGAAATCATTAGCTACACAAAACACACAATTACTCGACCAAAGAGAGGAAGTGCCGGCATAAGAATCTGGACATATTAAAGAATTACAAGGGGAAGAAGTATCTTTTTGAGATGTATAATCGTTCGGTATGTAACCATCTTGTATGCCCCTGATGATCGTGAAAATCATTAAACTTTAATTTGCACAAATAATGTAGTTGTCTTTTCAAGTTTCAGTTCTGTTTCTTATGAATATTGAAAACTCTGTAGTATACGTAAAAGCGTTTGCACACGTTTATTTTATATAAATATTTATATCATAATAATACTAAATGCTTGCTCGAAAATATATACTTTAGTAAAAAATGGTCTTCATAGGGGCTTGGTCTTTCTTTGACGGTGAATGTGACAGGGAGAACAAAATGACACTTATTTACTATAGCTCCAAGGCTTTATCGTCATCCTCAATTTTCACTCACAAAGAATTTTTGGAATTCACCCAGTTGCTCTTTGGGACCACACACAGTCTAGAAATTCAAAACCAGGTCTGTTCTACATTGTGCGTTGGAGATCTCATACTGAAATGGATGGGGTTTTCATATTTCTTCCGTATGTCATTTATATGTTTCTGTGAGTTCAAATCACACCTTTCCTTCTCTTTAGTTTGATTCTATCATAAAGCAGAATCTAGTATTTGTGGCTTCTCAAAGGTCCTTCCAAAAGTTGTCAATTTGAAAAAAAATACGAGCTACCAGTTCATAAACATTGTCCCTAAAACTTTGCTTTTAAACAGAGATCCTCTATTCGCCAAGTGTGAGTGAGAGTGAATACATGGGATGTACTGAAGGTATGGTCATGTTTTTCCTTCGTTTTCACAAAACTCACCTGTAACAACAGCAGTGATATTACCTTCATTTAATCCTTTTTCTCTAAACGTAAAGATAATTAAATTAATATTTAAAATACACCAGAGGTACAAAGCAAAATAACGTTGCCTTTCTGCATAGTATGTTAATCACACTACTTCATTTCTTCAGTATCCAAGAAAATACATTGTCAATGCGGGTTGTGCATAAGCTGCAAGATCCCTGCTAAAAAGTACAATTACTTTCGAACAAAAATTATTTTTAAGTTTTGTTTTATATGACTAATCCCACTCTGTTTTGTCAGACACCGTCGCCATACTTACAAATTTCTAGATCACGTCTGGCGAAGAAGCACAGCAGCGGCTAAGGAATCGATCATTATTTAAAAATGCAAGATGCAACTGCTTTAACGCCCCACGACTCAGTAAGTATTCAGTCTAATTTTTTTCTTTTTAACTGTAGTAAGAGTAACAGTTTCTTTCTAACAGTGACAAAGTATGAGATTTTTAACTGTTTTCCTAAATCATTTTGGGAGATGTATAGAAGAAATATGTAAATAAAGATATAAAAAGTAAAGTGAACTATCATTAAATGTATAATGGTTTTAAACGAAAGCAACTTATCTACCCAGTGTTTATTACAAGCACTGAAACTCCTTTTGATTACATGTACGAGCTTTATCATGTCATGAGTCGGAAGCTTTTTCTAAGCTACGTTTCGAGAGATACCCCTCCCATCGTCAAGCTACTGGAATGAAATGACTAGGTACGGCTGTTTTATATCTTGGTAATAGAAAAAGCTTACGACTCATAACATGATAAAGCTTTTACATCTATGGCTTCCTCCGAGTTCATAAAGTTCAGAATTCAAAAATCCTTTTGATTAGTAAGTAAAATTTAAATCTACATAATGGTACCTGACTGATTAAAGAGTATTAATAGAACGAAATATAGGGGTGTCTTTATCGTGCATTTTATTAAAAGGCAGGAAAGAATCTCGATACCTATTGGAATGTAACTGCATCAATATTGAATAGGGTTTCAGATTACCATTTCCAAATGGACGATTCTTGGACAAACCAGTGATATTGCAGCTTAAAACACTTAAAATTTTATCACACGTAATGCCACCAGGTTAAAATCTTTATCACTGGAATCAACTAGTATGACAAAAATGTGGCAACACGCTGCCACGAACTACAGTTACATTGAGGCATTTTTAACAGCGCAATAATACACATCAAACTATCTAACAATCACTCAGGGTTTTTTTTGTATAGAAAGATTCAACAGTATTTGACCGTATCCCACCATACAAGGTGAATACCAATTAAATATAATGTTGTGAAAGGAAATAGCTTAGAAAAATTGAAGAGAATAACTTCGCATATATATGGCTACAATTTACGGGTAAGAAAAGGTGACTGCTTAAAATTAACAAAAAAAGAGTTCAAAAGCTTTATATATATAATCCTTATGAATTTGGCACAAAAGCTTGCCAACAATCATGAATCACGCATTTGGCTACCAATGGGGACATTCTAAAACGGAAGATCCTAATCCTCGCAAGCCGTCACTGGCATGATAGCAAGGAGAAAAGACACAAGTGACGCAAGATAAGATAATGAAATACGCTATATGAGAGCACAAGGAAGTGTCTGCATATGCTATAGAGAGGAAAAACAAGGCTTCAGCTGTCGGGCTCGTGAAGGACTGCCTTCGCTTTGTAAGACTCAGTGTAAGCATTAGACATCTTACACTCTGAATGCTTGCGAAACCGAACAGCTAAAACATGAGAAAGACAAAGACAAATCTCTACTAATACCTTATTCACGTGTCTAAAGGGGCATGATATGAATTATATACAATGGTATGATTATTCTCTGTTTAAAATCTGTTTAGCTGCTAAATTGTTATACTGAAAGTGAATAATAAGCAACCAAATAACCGACGAAAATTTATGCCAGATGTCAAAAGAATAGTTTTAAAATAATTTTATTCCAAGTGATGAGTGTCCTTTCATAAAATCATATTTCTGTAGAAGAATATCGGTATTTAGCAGATTTATGTGAAAAAGTGTTATTTTTAATGAATGTTTTAAACATAAAACACAACACCGGTGAGCATTAGCAGATAATTATTTGCGATAATTTTTTATGATTAAAACCAAAAATTCAAACCTCACACAAGCGCCATTACATGTTTTTTGATTAATAATTGCATTCATTACTAAAATATGAATAACGTTAAAGCCTTGGTGGTTTTTTCTCTCCTGCTGTATACAGTAAGCATGTACCTTATTATCATACCCGACACTTTTTACATAAAAATGTACTCGATTCCTTCTCTCTCACTAGATAATATCCTCCACCTTGTCTCACCCTGCAAAATCGAAAACATTAAAATTCGGCCTTTTACAAAACGTTTCCACATTCTAGTTACCCAATTAGCCATCCTGTCACTTTCACATGAAGATAATACTGCTTAAATATTAGTCTTACACCGTTTTTGACTCGCTGTCACTTACTCTTGGTTTTGTGCCAGAACAGTAATTGCTATAACCGGTCCAGTATGATTTTCTTCTGCTAATACACTCGCTAAAACAAATGATAAAAAAATACACACAATTTAAACAGATATCTTGACGTTAAATAAGATATAGTAGAAGGTAAATCAAGTAACTCTATGAGTTGAATCATAGGATGATACATTGTACAACTGCTTGAACGTATTGAATGCTTTGAGTGGTGACTCCAATCTGGCTTAGTCCTATTAAAATTACAGCGTAATCCCTTTTCAGTGGTACAAAAATTTTTTAGAATTATTTATATATATATATATATATACATCTATTTTAACACAAAACAATGCAAATTAAATAGCAATTATATATAAAAATAGAATTGAAAGATTCAAATATCTCTTGTACTTCTGAACTGAAAAAGAAAGAAAAATGGAAGGGTTCAGGAGCAACGTGAAAACCGTTTAAATAGGTTTTAGTATCTGACTGCAGGATCAGGTAAGCACCCGAAGAATTCAGTTTCGAAAACTGGGCTTCAAGGAATGTGTGCCTGAAGCTATTGCTTGTTCCAATTGGAATTAGAAGTTCAGATCAAATGGTTTCAACAAGATGGCTATTTCCCATACGCGTTCAATGATTATGGTCGGTCACAGTAAACTTACCAGTTCAGCAAGTTGTAAAATCTCTACGAAGAAATATATGCAGGTGTGGAAGTGTGACCATTCATCTTACCAGAATCATAATATATTTAGTGGTGTACTTGAAACGTTTGACTAGCGCCTTTGAACCGAATGCACCAAATACTAACTACCTTTCTTTTTCAGTCTAAGCTATATTAAAGTACTCTGTGCGCTTTCAAAGTTCAGACTTGTCTTAAGTACAAGTATGTTCTAGCAGTAATGTTTGGGGTCCATATTCTTCTGCCAATCAAAAGGTTTGTAAAACATATATATATATATCTATATATACATGCAAAAAATAAATTATTTAAGATCACTTCTTATAGATGATATTAATCAAGATATTGTACCAATTACATTCTTAGAAGAAAAATGATTCAAACTCTTGTCTTCAAAAATCTGATTGCACCATAAAAATTACCTGTAGTGAAAGTTGGGGAGAAAAGGGTCAGTTGTTTGTTCTTCGATGTCCATTTGGAATGGACGCCAGGCAGCTCATTTAAATCCCAAACTGCTACAGAACCATCATCCTATTTACAGGAAAACAATTTGCATATTAAAATTATTCGGTTTAATAACTAATATACAGGGAAGTGAAACAATTTCTACACCATCTTGTATGGTGGTGACTACTGTTACCGATGCAAGTAAAACACTAAAAATATACCTTACTCTTAAGTGAGGTCTAAAGGCAGGCATCCTATCAGACTGTTACACAAGACAAGACAAGGCACAAGACAATAACAGTGGCTTTTCTATTGAAAAGCCACTTTTATCCATAAAGTAGTTTTCAACTATATAATTGTATTACCAATTGGCAAATGTGGCAAAGAAACTCACACAATTCTGCCTCTATGGCTATTAAAGAGGTAAAACTCCGAAAGTTCCTGGATAAAAAAAACCCAACTGTCAAAAGCAACGGCAATATTTGTAATAAATATAACCGAGGAGCAGCATGGTGCGACGTCTTGCAATAAAGCAAGTATAGTTCAACACAAAATCAAAACATTTTTCTTGTACAGCTTGCACTATGAAGTGCAGGATGATGCATTTGTTGCCACATTGAAGCTCACAAGTAACAAGGTAACTTTTAACTATGGCCTTAAATGTTTAACACTTTATAGTTACTAATTAAGAAAGAATATGGTACTTCACAAGATAACTACGTCTCCTGAAAGATCAAAATGCTCAAGGCTATTGTTTACTTTATTAATTAGTTGAGGATCATATGCTTTTCATGTTTTGCAGTGCTTTGAGTTAAATCACAAAACATCGACTTCACAAGAAACCTATAAAGGATGTAGTGGCTTGGGCTAGAGCCCCCATTAATACCTTGGTGGTCTTTCTCTTTGTCGACACCCAACGCTATACATGTATATATTTATATATCTGTATTTATCGATTGTTGCAGTATTCGTGGAAAATGAAGCCCGTCTTATCAAGTCCATAATCTGCATACAACAACTAATAAACCATTAAATCTATACCAGAAAGAAGACTGTGTGCTACAAACACAAATAATTTGAAATAATTTTTAATAGTTTTCTCAGGGCCAGCCCCTCTCAAAAATTATTTATCCTTCTCTAACGAGAGCAATATACCCTGCTGACTACTTATTTGAGTCGTCAGGTAAGAAAGAGGGTCATTTTACGCTATACAGAGGAAAACTATATAACCTAAACAAACAAATACCGAAGAAATAAATTATCGTTATAACCAATAAAAAATGCCCAGAGTTATTCGTGGTAAAAATGAAGAAAAGACATCATACCATGCCTGCAAATGCAAAACTTATCCATGGTCCAAAACAACAACAAGTTGGAATACTCCCTGTGATTAAAAACCTAATGACAAAAAATAAACAAATATTAACTAAGGAGAGTAGAAATTTTGATGTTTATTTTCGCTTCGCCTCAAACAAATGCATAAGGAAGTTGTTGGACATTATTTGGTACAATGAAAGATTTAATTGCGATAATGCCCACACATTTATCACTTCTGAAAAAAAGCAATCTACAATTCTTTGATTCTAAAAAATGTCAATCTGGAGGTTGTGCAATTTTAAATGCTTGACCATAACTTGCTATCATACAATGTTCTAGTTTTTGGTCCATTAACTAAGCAAGGTTTACTACACAAGTAAACAGTTGTGCGTTTTTACTCTGGAAACTCCTATGATTCCCAAGGATTCCTATTCAAAAAGTATTGTGAGGTCATTGGAATTGTTATAGCCGTTTTCAACCTGAAATAAACCAGAAAATGCAAATCACAAAAAGAAGGTTCTCTTTTTAAATGCAAACTAAACTTTACAGAAGATCAGTATGGTTTTCTGTGACAGGCTATCATAGAGATATGTATTTGGAATGTGGAGGATAAAGAATAGCTGCAACAATGCCTCAAGAAATTCACTGAGATAATATTCTCTGAGAATTTTAAACAGATCACAAAATTAGTTAAAGGGCTTTTATTTGAAGCTTGCTAAAATATATTATTATAGCAAGTTTCAAAAATAGGGAAAACAAATATACGCTAAAGCTAAATTTAGAAACGTCTTCGTCTTAATGATCGATGTATCGAAATATATTTGATGGAGGCACTTCTTTACTTTTAATCAGTATTAGTATTAATTACAATATTTCCATCAGTTTCTAGTGCCTACATCTAAAAAAAACTGATTCACTCCCAGAATGATAAAAAGAAATACCCTATTTTCTTGAATAAAAGTAGCGATGCCTATTATTTGCGGAAGAAAACATGAAGCTTCTGCTAATGGGTGGTTTTTATTTATGTGTTGAAGTCATTTCATTGTTACAGATTGGTACTAAAAACCCATAAAATACTATTTAAACTCCGATATAAAGATAGAAATACGCTATAGAAATAGGTATATTAGATTCTCGAATCTTGGAAGAAAAAAGATTTTAAAAAATAGCAATACATCCATCGATACCTGTGGTATAACTACAAGTGACCCTGACAAAATTCATTGTCTCTGAATGGACTAACCAAGAAAGGAAGCCAGAAACTCTTAAAGGAACCAAATGGAAGCATTAAGATTGTCCCAAGACAGACGTTAGTTGGTAAGATCCATGACGATTGTGAAACATATCAACTAGAGAATGTTGAAGATTTACCGGATAAAACCGTTGAGGAATGTGATATAAGAACTATAATAATTAAACAGTTTGTCATTTTTCATCTGTTTTCCTGCGGCTTTTATTAACGGGGACTTCAAATCAGGAGCGACTTGTACTCAATAGCGGCTTCTACTCAAGAAAATGCGGTACATAAAAATCTCAGTTGATTCACCTTAAAGGTTCATCTGCTTCAGCTGGTTTCCAGACACTAAGAAGCCCTTTCGAAGCCAGGACTGGATTTTCCTAAAAAATAGGAGAAAATAAAGCATAATGATGGTAAAGTAGCAGCTTATTTGGGAAATTTCTATCAAGTTATACTTCTTCCTTCTTGTGGATTCTTAAATAAATATAGTAACGAGGTGCATCACGCAGCTTACGAACTGTTCCTGCTCTTTCAGCTGCTCTATTTACTGGATCTAACAACAAAACTATAAATACAAGTCTCCTGTTTTTATAGTTTTTGTATTTATATATTTTCTGAACGTTTCTTTTAAATAAAAAACAGAGGGTACCCTTTACACCCGTCTACAATAGAATCAAGCTTCAGTTTTCTATGAATTTTCTTCATCAGCTGGTCCTTTCCTATTTAATGTACCGAGTCTGTGGGTATCGACAGAAGTAACGTTAACAGAGTAGTACAAAAAAGTCCATGTCGTTGAGTATCCCACTGAAAGTAAAGTGAACTCTCATATTGCCTTATGTACCGAGGGGGGGCAAAATTGTTGCATTGTCAAATCGTCAGAAAATCAATAAATGGAAATTAAATATGCACTCCTACAACACCAACGCTCTTCTAAAAACTGGGAAAACATTCATCAACTTTGCGTTTTAAATCATAACTTTGTATTTCAAATCAAATACAACCAACAAAAAAGTACTTCTTCCTTTCCAAAGAAAGAAATTTAATTTAAAAAACGAGCAATGTAGAGCCAGAAAAAATAATTTCTTCTGATCAAATCATTTATTCTGAAAATTACTACTTGAACTGGGAACTCATCGAAGTAGGCAATAAACAATAAATTCATGATCAAACAGGTAGTAGTAGTAATAGTAATAGTAATAGTAGTAGTAGTAGTAGTAGTAGTAGTAGTAGTAGTAGTAGTAGTAGTAGTAGTAGTAGTAGTAGTAGTACTACTACTACTACTACTACTACTACTAGTGCTGCTGCTGCTCCTGCAGTTAATTTAATAATAATTAAAAAGGAAGAAGAAAAAGGAGAATAAGAATTTGAAGAAAAAAGAAAAAACATATCAAACCAATAACAACAATAACAAAGCAGAAATCTAAACGAAACAGTTTTACCAGTAATACCATCTGAAATGTTCATATGTAAAAAATTATGAAAAAGACAATTATTATAATTACAATTACAATTATTATAATTACAATTATTATAATAACTTTTATGAAAAAACTACAAACAAAATTTTCTTTCCATATTTCTATCGAAATTAAGCAATATATTTTAGCTCCCATGAAATACGACGACTATTATGCAAATTCTCTACGCACTGTGGGAAATTTTAAAGTAATTTGATTGTTCCTGGTATTTCTACTATTGTAAAGTAGCCAAAGAAATTTGCACAAACTTTCTCATTTAGACATTTATCACAAATCTGCATGCATGTCTCTGTTGGTACTGAAGCATTGTTGTGGATTTTCCGTCGTTGTCATTGATGGTTTTACGAGCCCAATTGTCGATTAAGGCTAGTTTCTTCATTTTGTGCAGTATGGTTCATGCAAAATGGACAGTTATAGGTTGTCATTCGAAGGGCCATGGTATAGTGGATTCTCTTAGGAACTTTTCAAGTGAATTGGTATCTAATCTTTTCAAGTATATACAACGTATAGATGCTCTCTTGTAGTAAGGCTCGTAGTAATCGTGTTAAACGGGATGTTTGGGCAAATTTCACTACCAAGTAATTAAAATTTGTAGTCACGTTGATAGTGCTTCTTTTTGTATTGAATCCTCGAACATGCTGATGAAGTTTAAAACCTTTCTCCAGGTCCGAAACTATTTGCTTCATTCTTTCCTTGTTCAAAGTAAAGGATAAGTTAATTGATGAACCGGAATGTTAAAATAGTTATGTCACTGGAAGGATTTTTTTGTTCGACTTTGGTTCCTCAAAAAAAAAGAAAAGAAAGTAAGTCCAAGACTGAAGTCCTGTGAAACTCTAGAAGTGATAGGAAAAGGTTAAGATGAATGGTTCCTGTAGTTACCAACCTGCTGCCTATGAAACAAGTAAGTAGTGAAGCACTCCAATTCATTACAAAAAATACCGTGATCTGTAACTTTTAATAACAATTTTTAACCTGAAAGCGTATCAAAGGCTTTGTTGAAGTCAGTAAAAATACATATACATGTATAAACACACATATAAATAAATATTTTTATGGATATATGTATGCTAATTACCTTTGTAAAAGAGCTTGTACCATACGCAATCAGTAATAGATCAATGTCATCGGATGGTGGTGAAACGGATTTAATTTCTCTACCTTTACAGAGAAACACATTAAAAGACAATTAGTTTTTTAAGAAAATGTATTTGGCAATGTTTTTGAGAAGATACATATCTTACAGCACTGTCCATGGTTGAAGATATTTAACTGAAAACTTAACAAATTTCTTTCATTTCACAACTCACATCTACGCGAAACACACCAATGAGTAACTCACTCACCGTTCACATGTTACCAAATCAATATCCAAATGACCGATGTTGCTTCATCAAATTCATTTGTATAATGCTACTATCATTAGTACATAAGATACATAATATATATACAATATATATATATATACATATATATACATAAGAGAAGTCTTTTTGGGTTTATCGATGTGGAATCCCAAAGACGCACCTCAGACAAATAACCTTTTTTTATTCTTTGCAAATACAACATAAAACAAATGACTATAATTCTTCCAACTTCTATTAAAGAGAAAGTAGTAAATCTATTGAGCTTTGCAAAAAAGAAAGCGTTTTTACCCATTTTCTGACGTTATATATGTGCATATACACCTTAGTGAAAGGGTATTTCTATTACTGAGTAGTATAATTTCGAAAATAAAGTATTCAAAGATTGAGTTTTTGAACAGCTCATCCCTTTTCTGCATCCTAACCAAGTAAATCAATTTACGGACAGCTCTGAGAAGATAAGCCACAGACAAATTTCTCACTGACAATTTCTTATAGACCTAACACAGCCGAACCTTGACATGGGGAAAACCAGTCAAAACCATTATTTTGTGTAAAGAAATTCATCAGGAAAGAAACTTGCTACACTTAAGAAACAAAGGTAAAAAAAACAAAATGAGCTAAATCCCAAACAAGCACTGATAAACATGTTCTTCTGTACTGATATCGTGAACATAGGAAAAATAAGCCTTAGATACAGCAGGTGATATTATGTATGTTTGACAAACTATGAAAAAATCCATGCGTAGAAAACCTAATTGAATATCAACTTATCAAACAATTTTTTAACTACCAAAATCGAAAGAGTTAAGGAGCAAGTACCATATCTCCAGACAACTACAGTGGACAGTTTGTTGTTCGGTTTTTTGTAATAATGTACCATGCTTATGGTGGTAGCCATCGAAAATTTTCCGTACAAAATTTTCACATATTTACAGGGTAAAACAAAAAACAACTAAGTAATACATCTAATTATTATCTAGTATCTATTTATCATCTAAACACTTTCAAAGTTTTTATCATTTTGAAAGTGAGGGTGGCCCAAGTTAAAAGAATAACGAGAAAGATAATGGCCACAGCCAATTTCGATTTAATAATTGAATGAGACGTCAAAAGTAAATTAAGAATAAAACAAAAACAGATGAACTTCGAATAAAAGCTGGATAAGACTGCAATCAAAACTAAATTAAAAATTAAAGTTAAACCTAACTCTAGAAGTGAAATCATATCAAACTCAACTCAAAATTGCAATGACAACGAAGGGTACCACAGTCATCTGTACAAATAACAAAATGCATCGTTCGAAATCACGATAAACGTTATTAATAAGAAGGCACAATGGTAAATCTTTCATTGATAAAAAAGGCACTACCCGGCACAAGCTTCAAACCAGGTTCAATCAAGAATCATGATATGTGAAAAATATCTCCGGTATATGTGGGTTTAAATATTGTGTTATAGATGCAAACAAAACTTGTTAAAGCCCTCGGAAATACCACGAATAAAAGTTCTTATTCAACAAGAGCTATCCCGCCTTGAAAATACTCTCCCAGTCAAAACAGTAAGAAGATCAGTTGTGAATGGGGAACGAAATCCATGTTAAGCATAAAAACCTCCTGTCTTTACTAGATCTCCTACCAATTCTAAGTTGATCGACTTCTCAAACATTTTACTATTGGTCGGCGTACAGACCAATAAACTTAGTGAGATTAAGCCTTGTATGGTTCTTAAACATAATAAAATAGTTCCCAGTCAAAGAATTTTGTACACTATTCTTTACGACTGACGCTAAAGGCTATACCTCACAACAAACAAAATTGACAAAGGTAAAACGCTTATTAAAGATTGAAAAGAGGTCAAAGCCATAACGTTTCAAACCATCTTATGTATCACATCAGCAACTAGCCTAGCCGTACTACGTAGGCGACAATCAAAGCTTTATCAAAATACGTTTTTGCAATGAACACTAGCACTTCTCGAAGTTAAACCACTTCTACACCCCATGCACCGAAAGTAATTCAGTTCGCGAACCATAAAGATAGAATTCAAGCAGTTTTGTTGTTTCCTATTTTTCTTGTCCCTTGTTCAAACTTGTTTATTTCATCAGCAATGTAGTCAATCCCACCAGAGACAGACGTGGCATGTCAAGCCTGTGCGCTATACACTTTGCTGGAACTTATTTTCCAAATATTTGCGTTAATTTAGTAATATGGACTAGCTAAACAACATCACCTTGAATGATGGGATGAGAAGTTTCCAATTCATAAGATCCATCGCTAAAATTCGTCTTAGTTTCTCGAAAGTTAGTTGCACTTGTTCTGCTGCCAGCCGCTTCTTCCTCGAGTAACGATAAACAAACCTGCATAAAAAGAGAAGCAGACAATGACAAGGTTTAACTACTTCAAAAAAAGCAAAACTCCAAGCCAATATTTTGGAAATAGGTTGGGTGAAAAATGTACCTAGAAATCTTAGGTATATCAGAGAAACTTCCGACAAATGTTGAGTATGCCTGTTTCATAATTTCGAGTATTAAGATTACTCAGCTTAAAGTACGTGTTTAAACACTTCATGTCATGAAGGTATGCTGATTTTTTAAAGCAACTACTCACATGAGATGGTTGAAGAAATTTTTCACCATAATGTTACATCAAAAAGCTCTGTTTGTCACCCCGAGTCAGGAAAATACTCACTTATTCTTAAAGGAATTTTGTTCCAGCGGGCCATTGTTTTACTACGGCGAACTCAAAGAGGCAATTTACTGACTTTTATTGAATTTTCTCGTCTGAGATCCAATTCAGGATATAAACAATTGACAACAACCACAAACTAAATAAACATAAAAATTCTGCGCCTCCATTTGCCTGTACTAACTGTGGTAGCCTCAGTGGTAACTGTTGAAAAATCTAATAAACTGTTACATCGATGACCGGCCAGTTTTTCTGAATCTGGGTTTTCGGAGTAACTTTCATTCCTTATTAATTACAAAATCATTTAAAAAGTACTATAATAGGTTTATCATATCAACGTAAATAACGAGTAAATAATCATATCTGATTATTTACTCGTCAAAGCTTCAAAAGGTATTTTCTCATAACTCAAAATGTGTACTGATTACCATTTCTCTTTCTAAAGGTGCGTCGATGATTTACAAACGTGTTTACCCCCTTTCAAAGCCGGTTACCATACCACAGGTACATGGTATGAAATATTGTTGATATGGCTTGGTTTTGCGTTCAACTATAGTTGGTCATAAACATCAAATTTGTTTTATAGATAAACAAAGATTTTTAAAAATCAAAGTTACATTAAACATGGCTGTTGATCAATACATCCAGTTTATTTTTGTACAAGGCAAAAAATCACTAGGCGTAGGGAACCGTGGAAGATATAGAGAAGAAAAAAGTGTGAAGGAAAAAAGTAAATCGACCTTGGGAGTAAAAACGTCCTGGGTATGTGATAGAAGAAAGCATTCAGAACCCAAAGAGTCCCACGACCTAGCCATTCGAATAAAAAACGAAATTATGGAAAGATTTATTACTACGAGGGACAACAACAGCACGAGGATCAAAACATTTAAGGAAAATAAGTCAAATGAGATGCAACAAGGCTGAGCTGGTACCAGCATGCAAAGCTCATCAGAACATTTTCCATGATTATACCTATGAAAAAGACTAAAACAAGCCACATTTTGTCGATGAGACAAAAATGGCACGAACTGGACCTATTAAGTTACAACCACTTCTCTGAAATCCACCGAGAACTTCAAGACAAAATGTGAGAGCACCTGTACAGATGTGATAACAGTACCCCAAACAAGAAACGATCGTAGATTAAAAGTACAAAATGGCCTCTGGCGTAAAGCATTCTTTAGCGAAATAAAAAGAACCGACTTTCAAGACTCAGTATTCTTCAAGGATTGAATAGACGAACTCCCAAAATGATCTCGACAGACTAGCCATCTCTAGTGACGAGCATTGCTCAAGAGTAGAAGCAACCTCATCACCGTCAATATCAGAATGACTGGCCATGAATACTGGAAAAAGACAATTTTTTAGCGTACTCAAAAATTCCAAGAGCAGATTTTACACGCATGAATTCAAACAATTATATCTAAAGAGAATTTTTATTGAAAATTTTACTAAAAAGAGTGACCACTAAGCTCTAATTAAAATATTACTCGGTGTCCTTAGCAGTAATATTTCTTTTGCAACAACTTTCACTTTTCTCTCTTTTTAATTATTTACTGTTGTGAGATTTTCGTCTACCGTAAATATAAAAAAATATAAAATAGAAATGTACTGACGAAACAAGTATGACAGTGTAACAAGAAAAATCTAACCAGTTAATAATGAAATCATTTGTTTCGACAACAATAAATACCTCCTAGCAACTACAGGTAAAATAGTTCTGTGGTTTCTTACCGTGGAAGCTTTTAGTAGAAAATGGTTTAAACGGACTGTGTTGCTTGTTAAAAAAACTGCATTTGCTGAAGAATCTGCATGATAAAGTTTTTTCCCAACTTCATCGCCAGCTAAAAAGTAAATGATGAGAGATTTTTATTTGGAGTAAATGATAAAAGATTTTTTATTTAGAACAAAAATATGAAAAATGAAAGTAGTTTTCAGTGTAAAACTACTTCCTTTTTACCAAGTGTAAGTAAGACAGATCATTTTTAAGGTTACAGGTTTCGTCACTCCATCTTTGCCTTGATCACTATGTTTCTTCACCCTCGTTTACTTACTTTATGAAGCAGTGTAACTATGATTGTTCCATAGTTCTAACTTACTTCTTGTATCCAGAAGATAGTCTATCAAAACCAAAAACATCGAACCACTTATCGTTCACAATCTTACCTCCAGCAGCATGGATTTCGTTTGAATGTTGACACCATTTTACTTCAGTCTCTGTCTCATCAGTCTGAGTTTCTCCATCATACATATCGTCCGACGCTTGAACGGAAACCTAGTTGATAAAACAACCATGAAATTAAGACACATTACTCATCATACCAAACAACTCACTGCTTTAACTTTAAGATTTGTTTTCATCCAAAGAAATGGGACAAATACAAATTTTGTCATCTGAGAATGTACTGACTAGTATTATTGCATGATGCGGCACCGTTTCATTGAGTAATTCTTTTGCACGGTACAGCATCACTGCCCACTACAAAAATATATTTCCTTTCTGTAAATATTACTACTGTTATGGACAGAACCACATGTACAAACTCATTAATCTACCGCTACAAACAGTGAATAATTTGGATGCAATAAGCTTGAAGTGATGTACTTTTGCAACGCGAGATCGTGATATTCTACTCAGTCACTACTGAGGTAATTTAAGATTCAAGTGTATGACATACACCAACAATGAATGACGAGTAAAAGACCGACTGATCTCTGTGCTAGACAAATCAGATGGGGGGATTAAAAACTGTCAACAAAACATGTGCAACAACAATACACACTTCAAAAGCTAAAGCAAAATGGCAAGGCATAGTACCCGGAAGCCACCCCGCCAGGGTCAAAGGTGAAGAAATCCAGAAGCGTCTGAGCGAATTTCGTCGGCTCCCTGGTCAGATCACCCTCTGCATCACTGGACACTCTACGGCAAGCTGTACCTGCTTTTTCACACCAGGAAACCTTGAGAAAGTACCTGGTCAAATCATTTTCTCAATTAAACATTCTTTCTAAATGCATAACACAATTTTGAATCGACCCCTAGTCCGGGTGAATCAGGGGTGCGTTAGTAATCCGCCCGAAGGTTGCATAGCAACAAACATTGCCACATGGAATGTACGAACTCTTTATCAAGAAGGTAAACTCGAAAATCTTCTCTCTGAAATGTCTAAATTGAATGTTGAAATCCTTGGCATATCTGAAACACATCTTGACACAGATACACCAGAATGCTTCGAAACACGTGACTACGTTGTTATCCACTCCCCACGATTAGACAAAGCTCACAGACAAGGTGTTGCTTTTGTCATCGCGAAACGCATTGCAAACAGTCTGGTAAATTACAACCTGATATCAGAAAGAATCTTGAGCATTGAATTGGACACGCCCTCTGGACTTATCACTATCTTTCAGATATATGCCCCAGATTCCAGTTACTGTGACTCTGATGTCGATATTTTCTACGACCAACTTCAAACCGAAATCAACAACCTGCCAAGAGCAAACAGCTACATCGTTTTGGGTGACTTTAACGCCAAGGTCGGGAGCGACTCCTATCTCAATTGGCCATCAGTTGTTGGCAAATTCTGCACAGGGAAAGGAAACAATAGAGGCGAAAAACTGTTGCAATTCTGCGCTATAAATGATATGAGTATTGTAAATACCTTGTATAAACAAAAGAACAAGTCAAGACTCGTGACATGGGTATCTCCTGATGGACAAACCAGAAATCAGATTGACTTTATCATCATGCCTAGAAGCAGGTTGAAAAGTGTCAGAAACTGTAGAGTGTATAATTCTGCAGATGTTGGTTCAGACCACTCACTTTTAATGGCTAAAATTCACGTCCCCCGGAGTAAAATACACAAAAAGAAACCAGACCTGAAAAGATACGACGTTGCTAAGCTGAAAGACGCTGCCATCACTGATAAATTTAAGCAGAGGATTGGAGGAAAATTTGAACCACTCCTTAGACTCGATGCTGATGTCGAGGAAATTTATCAAAAATTTAAGTCAATTACAAACGAAGCCACCGAGGAGATAGTTGGCTTTCGAAGAAGAAAAAATGTTGATGGAATGACTCAAGAAGAAGCTGATTTGTGCGAGGAACGAAGAAAGGCAAGGAAGGAAATGCTTAAGGATCCAACAATTGCTGCCAACAGACAACGCTATTCTGAACTGAACAGAAATGTAAAACGTGCTGTGAAGGAAGCAAAAAAGAGACAATTTAATGAAAGAGTAACAATACTAGAGGAGCAGTATCGTAAACACGACAGCCATAGTTTGTTCAAAACAGTCAAGGAACTTGAAGGAAAGCCTAAGAAGCGACTAACAGTCATAAAAGATGATGATGGTGTGAAACACTTTAACCAGAAAAAGATATTACAGTTATGGAAAGAGCATTTTGAAAAACACTTAAATACTTCATTTGAACGTGATGAAACTGCTGTCCACTCAATCGATCCTATTCCCGTTGATTATGAAGAAAATGTCCCCGAAATCACAAAGGACGAGATAAAAAAGGCTGTTAATAAAATGAAGAACCGTAAAGCACCAGGAATCGATGGTATCACCATAGAAGTAGTGAAGGCAGGTGGAGAAACGATGATTGCTCTTCTGCAAAAGATATTCAATAAAATCTTGACTACAGAAAAGACGCCTGAAGATTTTTCCAAAATGATAGTCTCGCCCATTCACAAGAAAGGAGACAAGTTGGTGAGAGGCAACTATCGTGCTATATCTCTCTTGTCAATACCAGGCAAAGTGTTCTTAAAGATCTTGCTGGAACGAATGAAAGCAAATGTTGATAGAAAGCTGAAGGAAAGCCAGTATGGTTTTCGTGCGGGTAAAGGGACTGTAGATGCCATATTTGTTGTACGACAAATAATCGAGAAAGCCAAGGAAAAGAATATACCTCTACATTTTCATTTCATTGATTTTAAATCTGCATTCGACACCATTTGGAGGTCAGCCCTTTGGAAAATGCTCCTGAAGATAGGTGTAAATGCCAAACTCGTTAACACAATCAAGTATATGTATGACAATACCAAATGTGCAGTTACAATTGACAGTGCACTCACAGATTGGTTTGAGGTTTGCGTTGGTGTTCGCCAAGGCTGTATCCTTTCTCCAACTTTGTTCAACCTGTTTCTTGAATTCGTCATGGATGAATTATCTAGCTTACGTGATTTCCACCTTGAAGCTGAGCTGAACGCTGATATTCGTTATGCTGACGATACAACTTTGATATCCACCGTATTCGAAAAACTGCGTTTCTCAACGGAAGAGCTAGAAAAGGCATGTAAAAAGTGGGGCCTTAAGATAAATGCAGACAAGTGCAAGATCATCTCTCCTGACCACCTTGAAGATATCAAAATAGGAGGAGCTAACGTTGAAAAAGTCGAGAACTTTGTATTCCTTGGTTCGGTAGTTCCAAACACGACAGACGATGTGAAACGGAGGATAGCTCTGGCAAGTTGCGCATTTGGTAGACTTAAAAAGAACGTATGGTCCAGAAAAGAAATACCAAACTGTATCAAAAGTCGGCTTTACAGTGCATTGATTGTCCCAATCGCTATATATGCCTCAGAAACGTGGACGTTAAAATCGGAAGATGCACGTAGATTGGAAGTATTTGAAAATGACTGCCTGAGAGCAATGGTTGGAAAAACAAGGAGGGACAGGTGTCGTCTATCAGACATAAGAAGGCTTCTAAACATGAAGGATGATATACTAACTCTCATCAAGAAAAAAAGGCTTACTTGGTTCGGACATGTGAATCGAAGAGGAGATGGTAGCTTTGGGAAAAGAGCATTCAAAGAAGATTTTGAAGGAAAAAGAAGTAGAGGGAGACCAAAAAAGCGTTGGGCAGACCAAATCCGAGATGATCTCAGAATTCCGATCCTGACTGCTGAACGCAAGGCGAAAGATCGTGCCACCTGGAAGGAATATGTAAAGAAAGAATGTGCAAAGACCCAAGGAGGGTTACGCAATTAAGTCAAGTAAGTCAAGCCGACAAGTGTTAAACAACAAAAAGCATACGCAAGAAAATAATTTTTTCACGGGGTGTTTTTCTTTCCTCGAAAAGACAAAGGACAAAGAACGTCGTTTCTTCTTCCTATCTATTTATAAGAAAAACAAAGAAATAACTGACAGCGGCAATACAAATGTGACAGAACAGGCATGAAAATGTCATGACGGTTTAATGAGTAGTTCTGATTAGATTAAATTTGTGTATTGGTTCCACATGCTGATAAATAAATACTTAGTTTGTACCACAGACCCACAATTGAAGGAGTGGCGGTACAGGTATTCTACAAAAATACAAAGCTTTGGGATATCTTGTTCAGGCTTGAGACTCAGGCTTGAGAAAATATAACCACCAAGTATCAAAGAAAAAGTTTCATACATAAACTACTTGACTTCCAATTTCATTGTGTATAAAGTGGATTCGGTCCAAACCTCAAATCACATTTTTATTTGCATAGTTCTTGAATCGCGAAATCTTTCAAAATAAACGCAAAAATTACTTTTTTCTGATTTTTTAACAATAAAATCTGATACATATGATACAACGTGTACAAATTAAGCTGTCAAATTATATTGTATTATGTATCAAAGACCATCATAGTCAACGTTTATTTCAAAATAATAAAACCAGGTAAATGTTTCACGAATCCTTTTTGAAATTTGAATCAAAATTTGCACACTTTTAAACTGGGGTCTAAAATGATAGCTAGACAAGAATTATAAACAAACACACACATACGTAATAAATACAATATAATGTAATATAATATAATGTAATATAATATAATATAATATAATATAATATAATATAATATAATATAATATAATATAATATAATATAATATAATATAATATAATATAATATAATATAATATAATATAATATAATATAATATAATATAATATAATATAATATAATATAATATAATATAATATAATATAATATAATATAATATAATATAATAAACAAGAATTATAAACAAACACACACATACGTAATAAATACAATATAATATAATATAATATAATATAATATAATATAATATAATATAATATAATATAATATAATATAATATAATATAATATAATATAATATAATATAATATAATATAATATAATATAATATAATATAATATAATATAATATAATATAATATAATATAATATAATATAATATAATATAATATAATATAATATAATAAAAATAAAATATTAAAACAAGTCTAACCTGTGCCGAATCTGTCTTTCCAAAACTTTTCATATACAACTCGTATTCAGTCATTGGTAATAATTCAAATATATGTAAACTGACAGCATCCAGCTCCAACAGTTTTAATAGTTCCTGAAAATGGGCGCACAAAATAGGGTAACATGCCTGTGATGGGCAACAAACACAAATACCAAATTCTACTGGTGCTACAAAAAAACACTAAAACTTAAGAAATCATTTGCTCTAACGTGGTTGTTCAAAAACCCAAGAACAAGGACATGGATTCACTCATTTTTTGTTAAAAAATGTTAGGCCAATTGGAGAGGTGGGGTGCTTGAAGTAGATTCCATTACGTAACGCAGTATTTTTCCGCAATCTTTTAAAAAATTTCTAGAGAAAGTCGAAGAATAACACCTGCTCAATGTAACAACTAATGGCTGTTACGGGTCATAGCCTTCCCTCTAGCGGAAAATTTTCAGGATAAAAAGTAGACTATTTACCTATCACTAAATCGTGGAAGCTGTATGGAATATAAAGCACTCCGGCTCTTGTAATTTTTATTACCTTCCCCCCTCCCACCTTATCTTCCTATGTTCCATTTTCTGGGTTTTGAGGGTGTCCTTATGAAGCCCTTAGAAAAGTGAGGAAAAGCTATAGCCGGGTGGTTTTCCTGGTGCTTTTCAATGGCCTCTCTTTACAAGACTCTTTTCAACTTAGGATATCGAGCCCCGAACCTCTTATTTAGAATGCAATTTAACTAACCACAAAGCCAGGGCGGCGGTGTTTTCTTTTCCCCTCAGTACACAAAAGAGTGGAATCTTTGCCCGCGTTTTCTGACGGGTTTCAGAACAAAGTCTGAATCAAAACATGAGAACACTTAAAGGTCGCTTTGACAAAATCGTGAAGTAAAAATACAACAAACTCTGTTATAAATTACTCTGACAATTGTGACATAGATAAGCTTTATACTGTTACTGAGTATTGTAAAAATTATTGTGGAAGAGTTGGAGATAAAAAGCCCGTCCTCACGCCAGGGAAACAGAAATCATGTCCATTAGCCTTAATGTTGTTTCAAAAATGAGAAATGTACCGCACAGTTTTTTCCATCTCAGTTACCGGCTGGTCACTTTTATATAGGTCTTCTATGGGCATTAGAAAAAAGGTATCCCCTTATTTTTCTTATTGAAGGAAAACATTGCAGAAAGATCTCCTTCCTTAATATGCCAACAAAGAAACTAACTTATCAATTCCATATAAGTATCTGAGTCTATCTACCACACTTTCGAAAAGAGATAATTTTCAGTCAAAGTTGGGTTTAATTCTGTTAGAAAACGCGAAGATGGGTTTTTTGATTGATTGTTGGGACAGAAGTACGGTTAGCACACTCTTCACACAGATTTGACAACGATTAATCTTAAATTTAACGTAGCTTGTGAATATCGCGTAATACTAATATTTTGGTTCTTTGTATTCCAATACGTACCTTTCCTCGTTGCTTTGTTTTCTTTGCTGTACTATCACTTATATGTTTTTGTTTTGCCGCAACAAAGTTAATTCTACCTTTGAAAGGAGATGGTGTAAGTGTACTTTCTGACGACGGTGGAGTATCTGGTAAAAATAACGTTGGTGAAAAATCACTGCATTATAGTATGGTTTATTTTATATACATGGGAAGGGGGGATCAATGATTCATTAAGAAATCAAAACCAGCAATGGACGGGGAAAGAGAGACGGAGGGGGGAGACAGACAGGTAGACAGACAGACTGACAGAGGCAGAAACAGAGAGAAAATAATAATACTAATAATAGTAAAATAATAATAATATAATAGAAAGAGAAGGTTAGAGTGAGGCAATATTCAAGTAGCTCCCCGTAACGAGACCCATGTCACTGTAAGATTTACATAGTGATGAATAGTTTTTTTCATTTTTTCAATTTTTGGACTTTTATGCTTCCTTTTCCATTCCCATTTTCAAACAACCTAATAGTTTGCAACTATCATTGCGAACACAAATTGGGTGCAGTAATTTAAGGGTCGTGAAGTGGATCAAAACTAGGACGTCTTACATAGGAACTTCGTAAAGTACCACTTAGTCTCTATTGCTCTTAAATCGTAGCTTCGAACTGCAGAAATGGAAAAATGCAAAACAATTCTGAAAATATAAATAAATACATACTATAATCGTTCAAATAAGCGCCTGGGCGATTATTTAATTTTTATGCTTTTCGGGGGGCGCTTATTTGAGAGGGGCGCTTATACAAACGATTACGGTAGTGGACGGTGAATTGAAGAAGTTTCCTGATAAGAAAAACAAAAAAGAATAAAAATTGTTAAAGAAGTTTCATTCTTTCTTTTCCAAGTCTTTCCTTCCCTCCACGAAGGAATTGAACTTTTTTAATGATTTTCTCCATGAATTCCGAAAATTCGAACAAGCACCCTCCCCCTAGAACAAAGGGGGCACTTATTCGAGAGGGGCGCTTATTTGAGAAGGGCGCTTATTCAAACGATTACGGTATTTATACACACAACCATTTACTGCTTTGCCCTCCCCGGTTTCATATCTGACAAGTTAAAAGGCATCAAAACTCCACAACAGTCAGTGTAACTAATATTTAGCTACTTATTTACTGCTATTGACATTCAGGTTATGCTTAAAGTCGTAGGCAACGCCAGCAGCTTTGGGTTGCAAAATATGCTAAAATTGTACTCCTGGAACCTAAACCATTGTGGGACAGAATGAAAAATGATATGCTATCTAATATCCACCTCGTACTGCTAAAAATTAATTTACTTTATAGCAAGAAAACGTAATAAATACAAGTTGGGCTGTGATCAATAAACAAAGTGTCTATGCAACATCACAACATCGTGTCTATCCCTTCACATTTGGAACATCCGTATTCTGGTCCATCTTTGCTCCACTGCTTAAATAACAAATGCGTTCAACATGTTTATGACCTTTTAACATTCATTAAACTCATCTCGACAGTACGTTCATTAAATTTTTAAAATTTCATTGTAAAAAAACATCTAAACTGTCGGATTGCCATCCACCAGACGAAGGTAAATAATGCGTTAAAATCAAACACTTTGTGCGTGTTTCCGGGAGGGCATCCTATACTGATCAACTTTGGGCTGTGGCAATAAGGAAACATCAAGTCATTAATTTCTAGTTTAATGTATTTTCTTATGAGATCGTCACGTGCTGTGGGCCATTTTTTCAGTCCCAATAAATTTGAATTACACTTTCTTCTCGTTGATTGTGTCAATAACACAATATCCTCAAATAATTTCCTTTGACTGTGCTGCCAACTTACGTTCTACACCCCTTTTCTAGTTCTTCACACCTCTACTAAGTCTGTACTTCTAATCGAGGAATTTTTTTTATCTGTGTCGAACAGGATCAGTATTGCAAGACCAGATGTCTATCTAGTGAAGAAATCCATAGTTCAAATGTATGTTCCAACATAGGGTGAGGAAGAAAAAATGAAAGAAGAGTTCTACATTCAACTTCAAGACACTATTGATAATTCCCCAGGTTACGATTTAAAAAGTCATCATTAAGGACTGCAATGCAAAAATTGGGGCTGACCTTCGAGATTTACCTAACAGTTTAGGACCAAATGGCTCTGCAGACAGATCCATTGACAGTGGAGAGCAAATGCTTAAGTTCTGTAATAAGGATGACCTCGTATTAATAACACCATTTTCAACAATAAAGACATTCATTGACTACATTTGTGTAAGCGGAAGACGGAGTTTATCCCTCCTAGATATTCGAAATTGTGGAGGAGCTGATATATTGTCTTATCATTACCAGCTGGGGGAATCAGGCTGAAACTGACCAAACTGGGAAGCTGGGGTGGCGTGAAAGTAGAAGAGCACTTGCAGTTGAAAACCTGCTTAACTCCGAAGTTTCAGATAGATTCCAGGAAGAGTTGTCGGATTGCTTTGAGGTCTTGCAAAGAGATATCGGTATCTCAGAGAAGTGGGTCAGTTTGTGAGATGCTAAATAAACGATTAGTGGTACAAAATTCGAATATCGAAATAAATATCACATTTATTTTGGACGATATCTATTTCGCTGGCACTCGATTTGGCCTGGACGCTTGTGAAAGAAAACTAAAGTTTGTTTTTATCAATATTGAAAAAGAGGGGGGATCAAAAAAGCTCGAAAGTGCTAGCAGTCTTGTAGGGATCAAATAAGGAAGCAAGAAAGAACAGTGGATATCGAAAGTACATGGAAATTGGTTGATGACCGTCGCAGTGCAAAAGGCTGTGGAGATAAAGCTTAAACAAGTGATAGTACAGATTTGCCCAAGAGCGCTAATAATTGACTGAGCGGTAAAGAATACCCACAAAAGAAATAAGGGTCCCTGATTCGAAAAGAAGACAAAAGAAGCACAGGAAGCAGCTACTTGGTATGATACAAGATAACCGTTGTGCAAAAGTTCCGGTAAAAAGAAAGCTCTGTAACAGCAACCGAAGATGAGCAAACTGAAAGATTAACTGAGCACTTACAAAAGGAGTTATTAAATCAACCAGCTCCAGAGAACCAGTTAGACCTGAACAATCTTCCTAGTGTACAACAGCTTGAAGTATAAATGGGTCCCATCAGAAGGGAGAAAATTACTGTGGCCATAAAAAGTGGAAAATAAAAAAGCTCGATGGACTGAAGAAATCATAACTGAATAGCTAAAAATGGGAGGACCAGTAGTCAAAGAGGAACTGACAGATTTATTTAACCGAATAAGAAAAGAGAATACAGTTCCAGTTGAATGGTGCGAAGGAGTGACTGTCAAATTACGTAAGAAAAAAGAGCTCTCAAACTGTAAAACTGGAGAGGTATTACTCTACTGTGAACAAGAGGAAATACGTTTAGCAAGGTAATTTTAACAGGCTACGTGAAGAGCAGGCAGGTGTCAAGAAAGAGGGGTCATGCAGCGAACACGTGTTTGCCTTGAAAAACACCATTGAACAATGTTTGGGATTCCAGTCAAAGTTAGTGCTAAATTTTACTAAATTTCGAAAGGCGTTTGACAGCATACAATGGAGTCACTCTGGAAAGTGGTGGATTTGTAAGGTATTACTGTTAAGATAACTGGCATCGTCAAGTTTGTTTACCACCGTACCCGTGCAGATTTGAGTATGGCCTTAAGTACAATTGAAGAATTAGAACGTATCTTTGGAGTAAAACAAGGCTGTATACCATTCGCATTCTTTGTTCATCCTATGTATAGATTTTTCTAATAAGAAGGGCAATGGCAGGAGATCTTAGTATCAACTGAGAGAACAACTCAAACCTCAAAGACCTTGACTTTCCTGACAGCATAGTTCTAATAGCTTTGGTCAGCCTGACATGTCAAGAAATACCTAACAGGTTACAGAGAGGCGACGCTTAAGTCGGACTGGGAATTAACGAGAATAAGAGCAAGGTAATGACCATTACAGATAACAGGCACCAAATATTACTTTCAGAGGAAACCCATTTGAGACAGAAGAAAACTGCTCATACCTTCTGTCACCAACACTAAAGAGGTTATAACAGACGTAACAAACAGCGTAGGTAGAGCTCAGGCAACGTCTTGATAGATGGCACATAGATGGAGGTTTAGCCAAATTAACACCAAAATCAAGATCCAGCTCTATACGATGATAGTCACCTTCCGAGAGTTTTATCCTAGTGAGACATGGAGGACCACGATGAGAAAACAGCAAAAGCTAGAATCTTTACATCAATGGAAGTTGAGAAGAATTCTTGGAGTTTCATAATGAGATAGCGATGAACGAAGAAACACTGTGACAAATAGGCCAGAAAGAACTACATAGGACAGTCAAAAAAAGGGGGTGAAAACTGGCGGGTGATGTTCTGAGGCTACCACCTAGACGGAATCCTCTACATGCCTTGTCTTGGAGACTATAGTCGAAAGGAGGAAACGAGAAAGACCCGTGCGAACATGGCATGACATATTTCAGAATAACCCGAAATTCAGTGGATTATATACTCGAAATGCCAGACCTAAAGTCTTAGATAAGGTCTATTTGGTCTTGGCTCAGTAATTAAACAGAGCGACCTTGAATAAAATTCAGACCAAATTGTCTACTCATCTGTGGTTCAAGCTTAAAAGCAGTCATATGGCAAAACTGCTGTACCGGTAACCCAAAATCAAACAAGTTAATGGTGAGCTGTGTATCAACACAAGCTTGAAATCCATCAGTCTAATATAAAAGAACCAATAATGAAACACACACCAACACACACCAACACGCACGCGCGCACATCCTTGCTTAACTTTCGGTATAATTCGTTAACATCAATACTGCATGTGAAGCCAGAAACAAACTGATTTTTCTACCAATTTCCGTACGGTTACGACACGGACAGGCAGAATTAAAGGGGAGAAACAAAACATAACAAGCTTAGAAAAAACGCAACATGATTTTAACATCGGCAACCGAACGAAAGCTGTTATACTTACACACGTAATCTACTCACCTTCAGGTAGCATTCTATTTTCTAATGCTGGTGACTAGAGAAAAGAAATTTTGGGCTTATTAATCATCACAACATGACATTATCAAATGAATTTTCAAAAACAGACATTGTAAACAAAGTCGAGCACATCTTGAAAGAAATCCGACTCAGTTACAAGCACGGTCTGGTATCAAAGTCGATATTTTTATCAATCTCAATTCTGACCTCAGTATACCTATCAGTCAGAGTCATCAATTAAGCTATGAGCAGCCCTTAAAAATTCCAGGCTGTAATACAACAAGCACAACCCAAAAATATACAATTATCCTTTCACTGACAGGAAATTATTCGAGCTACGGTCGGGCGGACGGCTTACTATCATAATTTGAATATCAAAAGACTATCAAAAAGTCTTGTTCTGTACAGTTTAACTATTACGCAACTATTATGGAAGCGTTGCGCCGAATTTTACTCTAAATTTCTACATATAAATATACTAACTGAACAAAAAGCTTACTTCTGCTGAAGTTCATTTCTATTATTCAGAGTAATAATAACCTATACGGGACCTTGGAATCTCAAAAAGTGGCAAATGGATGGACCGAGAAGCTTGGTGCACCATCATTGATCGACAAACTTAGTAGAAAATAAAAAAGCTGGCGTTAAAACTAAAATGACGAAAGGGTGATGTCAGAAATAACAATCTGTGGATTTTTTTAATCTCCTAAATTTCAGTGGGAGCAAAGAACTAAACCGTTAGAAGAGTCTCACGGTCAGACCAGATCCAGTCTTTTTTCAAATCTAAAAATATCAATCTCTTTGGTTTTTTATTGCATAATTTGAATATTCAACCCTCCTTTTTTCGCCCCTAACATATGCAAATGAAATTTGTTCTGGTAAAGTGAGGGAAAAAAACAAGGGCGTATAAATTGGAGAAGCTGTTTTAAAATGCGACAATATTGGGTGATCAAAAAGTGCTATTTAAGAATCGTGTTTTCAGATGGGACAGGAATTGGGTAAAAAAAGAGGTGAATGATTCATACAATTCAATTAAAAAGGATATAGAAACTGGGCAAGATTTGTCGGTGATATGGTTTGCAAAATCAATATTCCCCTCTGAACTTTTTTTTTTCTTTAAATATGTACTCAAGATACCAGATATTGGGGCAAAGCGATACTAAGAAACAGCAGTAAACGTTAATTTGAATTAGTTTAGTATATAAGACCTGTACTTTGTTAGGTTCTTCCTCGATTTTCCTTGTAATCATGACTACAAAATTTGGGAGTCTCTACATGTATAATCAATGCCTTTTATTTATCATTTAAATAAATGCATAATTGTAAGGAAAATATGTTGTGTCGCGTTTTGTAAATCATTTTGTAATAAGGTTTGCCATCCGTAAAAGACTTGGTGCTTTGTATTACAGTGTGGCGCCTCTAAACCGGCCGATCAGTAATCCGCTAAATCGCCTGTACTGTTAATTCAAAATCCACTATCTGGGTATTTTGATATTCTACATAATGTTGACAATAATACCTTCCCATGCATTGAGGATTAAGAATGCGTGAAAATGTATCTTACGAATTTAAGACCTAATGAAGATATCTATACCGGATGTGCTTTATTATATGAATCACAAATAAAAGAGCGCACATCAGAATTCATTTGTTTATCTGTTTTGTTCACACAAGATGTTGGCGTTATGGAGGCCGCCATTATAACCGATTCATAGCTCGCCATGTTTCAAAGTTAATCCGCAGTAAATCCGAAAAAACAGGTTAGTATTCAAAGTATTATTTTTAATTTGAAAATCTGATAAAATGATGTACTTGAATAAACATGGGTCGCAGACCCAACAGCAATCACTTCAGTTTCTGAATCTTTAGCGACCATTTTATTAAACATGTTAGTAAACGTAAACAAGTTTAATGTGATGTTCAGCACAAGCTGGATCTCATCGAAAGAATAATAAACGACAAAACTCGCAGCAAAGTAAGCAGTTGGATATATTTGAGTCAACATTACAGGAATGAATCAAAAATGAAAAACACCATAACAGCATCTCTTGATAAACTTGATTAAGGTGGTTTGAGAAGCAAGGGAACAGAAGAGCGAAACATCCAAAATTCGAAGAAGCAGCTTTTATTGCAGTTTGTAAAGCTGGAAAGATTGCTATCCATATTTCTGGCAAGTCATTCAAGCAAAGCCAAAAAATGTATACAAGGATATTCAAGGTTCCCATGCAGATCATGTGTTTACAGTTACAAGTGGCTCGTTCAAAAGGTGGAAACAGTGGCATTTAACAAGAAAAGATCAACAGCGAGTCTAAGTCAGCAGACATTGTAGCAGCAGGAGAGTTTATTTCCAAGTTTCACAAACTCATAGAAGAAAGCAGCTAACAGATGAGATAATTTACAATGCTGATGAGGCGGGCCTTTACTACAGAATGCTGGCGGATAGAATATTAGCCATGAAAAAGGACAAAAAAAGCAAACAAGGTTAAAATGAGGATGAAGATGAAGCGTCAATGTCATTTTGCTATAATTCGACGGGTCAACACAAGCTCACATCTCTTTGCAATAACAAATATGGATTCCCAGGATGTTTTCACAATACCACTATGTCAATACAACCATGGCCTATACTCAATAAAAATGCCTGGATGACGGCAGTAATTTTTGAGGAATGGTTTCATATAGTGTTATCTCTGATGTCCTTAACCATCTCAGAAGCGAGGGAATAGAACCACAAGCATGCCTAGTTCTTGACAACTGTCCAGCCCAACTGTAGCGCCTGAAATCCAGAGATTTTTGCTTACTATCTTCCAAAGAACGCGACATAAAAGATTCATCGCCTAGATCAAGGCATCATTTCTGTATTCAAGGCCAACTGCAGACAAGAGTTGACTAAGTCCAAGGTGGAAGAAGAAAAGTGCATCCCTGTGTTTCTGAAGACTATTAGAATTGAAGACACACTGTAGTTGTCTGTGGTGGCATAGGGAGCAATCAAGCCTAAAGCGATCCTGAAGTGTTGGAATAAAGCCCTGAGAGATCCCATCACGATGAACACCATCAATGCTAAAGAAGACAAAGACAAAGACCTCCTAGCTTTCAGTCCTGGAGAGGTACGGGAGCAGAACAGAAGTTGATGGCAGCTGTCCATTTGTGTCCCAGTACAAGAAATCCTTGCTTTCCATCGCGGATGGCGCAAGCCCAATACATCCTCAATCTTAGCTCCAGAAAACCATAGTGAAGATGAAGAAGAGATCCTGCCCCAGTAACTTTAACTAGAAAGCCTGATGGCGCTGCTAAATTTCTTAAGATTGCCTTAGAATACTACGTGGTGTAGTGTTTGATAAGTGACAGTATAACTGAGGTCTACGATAAGATATGCCAAGACGAGAGCTTCCAAGAATAAGAAGCATGCTGACCTCACCTCGTATTTTATTAAAAAATAAAGACTGTTTCTTACTTGTTATTGTATTACAGTATGCTTTATTCTGTATTGAAAAAAATGTATAAAATGGTTTCAACAATTTTAATGTATTAATAATTCATAAAGATTGTAATAAAAATGTTTACGTTTACTTTTATACTTTTCGTTTACATCGTTCAAAGAATTACTATTTTAGTACTATTTTGTGCCATGCAATGTAACAAATAAGTATTGTTTATTTTCGTTATTTTATCAAAAGACTGAAATAAAACGTTTTAAATGTATTTAGTATGCCTTGTTATTCATAAATAATAATTTAGTATCGATTCCAAGGCGCCAATCAGGATTTGATATGCGGTACTTCAAAAATGGCTATTCGCGGGTCATCAGATTGGAAAGCATTATCAATAAAATATTTAAACTGTGAATCAAATAATTCGCAGTTAAGCAGTTTGAACTTCGATCACTGAGTTTAATGACGCAACGCTATACTTAAGCTAGATACAGTCTGAGGAAGCTCAGGAGTATTAACCGCAAATACCCTTCAAAACCATGTAATTACTATACAAATTCCACCACGACAAAAAAGGATAGAACAATGACGTCATCAATGGGCGTGGCATCACCTTCTAAAAATACAATATATCATACCAAGATTAAGACTCAATCTCGAGTTATTAATGTTTGAATTCCAGTACCAAAAATGGACCAAATGACGACATCATCGATGGACGTGGTTAACATCGATGGGCGTGGTTAACATCGCTCATAGCTATTTATACTCGAAGCACCATAAATCTAACTTAAGTAGTAAAAGAAAGAGACCTTTTACAAACAATGACCTTATTACAAAATATGGCAACGCTTTATTACAAAATGCGGCAGATTTTTTTGTTACAAAACGAGGCAAATCTTTATTATCAAACCCGGCAGCCTTTTTATTACAAAGAGAGCCGTTTTCATTACAAAATGAGGCAGGTATTACAAAATGCGCTGATTATTACCAAATATGCCACAACAAAATGAACAAAAAGTTTTATTTAAGGTTATTGTGTCAGCTTCTTCAATAGAACCCTTTAGCTCTGTGCCACATGAAACGTTTCAATACTCGATAACATTACCGTGTAACCATGTATTTCAATAAACAGTGAGGAATTCCTGAGCATAACATTTTCAAGGAATTCTCTTAAGAAACAGTGATACATTATCTTAAGTTTTTTAAAGGTAACTCTCACTTAAGTGTACCTTATGACTACACAGACTTCATGAAACCTGATTTGGAGGTTCTGTGTAGGTTTTTCTAAGCATAGGCAATCAATCTTTCCACTTCAGCGCTTGAATATCTGTAAAACTGGTTTCTCTCCATCACATGTATTAGGAGATAATTAAAATTCTTTAAATGCATAAAAAGAGATAGTAAAGGGAAAACTATTTTCTTACAAAATACAGAAGGCGAATTCTTACTTACATTTGTTTACGTTTAAAGGTAAAAGGCTCACCTTGTACTCATACCTTCATATGAAGAATACTTACTCGACTAGGAGAGCGACTTGCCGATTCTGCTCTTTCATTTTCTTCAAATATTGCTTTCTTTATCTACGAATGACAAATGAGATAGTGCCACTCACATATACTCTAAAATTACCATAAAAGTAGTACTAAATAATCAGGTGCATCTCAACCATTATCCTTCTTCGATACCAAAAACAAATCATACAATACAAACATCTCAGGCCTTAGCAACTAAATATGATAGAAACTAACTTTGAAAACAACTGGAGGTTAAAATAGTTTGTATTATATATAAATATATGTATTAAAATAGTTTGTATTACATTCCTAATATCTCGCGATACGGCCATCGTTGATGGCGATAAGATCACCACATAAGATTATTACTATTAGAAAATCCTAGGAAAAACAAACTTATTGAGGTATGGGCTATTTCAAACCACTACGACTTGGAGTTTCACCGTTGACTGTTCTCTTATCATCATTTCCGGTGATGATAAGCGAGAAAGCATGCTTATTGTCAAGGTCATTGTGAGTCACTCTGATCTTCAAAGTCAAGCTCTTTCTGGCCTGAATGACACTAAAAGAGAACTGGTGCAAAATGTTATTTAGTTAAAAGTGTGATAATCATTTTAACAGCCATGAAAACAGTGAATGATAAATTTAATAAATATACATCACCACCATTTTAATAAGTGATAAGGGGAAAGGAGTTGAACTCCATCGGACGGCAGAAGAAGAGCTCCAAGGAATCGATAAGACACAACTACCAGGAAATTTCAAGTGCTGGATACTGCAGTTTGGCTTGTATCCCAGACTAATTTGGCCGTTCCAGATCTGAGAGATTGCACGTTCTCGGATAGAGAGTATTGAAAAAAAATGTAACATCTATGTTCGTAAGTGGTTAGGATTACTGAAACAGCTGAATACAACCGCACTGTAGGGAAAGAGAGGTTCACTGCAGCTTCCCACTGCATCCATTGTGGAAGGGTACAAGGCTGCTAAGGTGCGAACACTGATGATGCTGCGTTACTCGACCGACGTTTCTTTAAAAGATGATCCACCCGACGTGAGAACAGGCAGAAAGTGGCAAGCAGAAAAGGCTGTCTGTGAGGCATTATCTAATCTTCAACATGCAGACATCGTTGGAGCAGCTCAGACAGGCAGAAAAGGTATCGGGCTTCTTGGTTTCAAACTACTTGTAACGTGCAACAGAGCTGAAAAAAGGGATGCCGTTCTCAATGAGACTAGAAAAGGTGAGGCAAATGCTTGTTATCTCCATCTGGTGAAATGCAGCCAACAGAGGCAGTGTGTACGTTGAGAGGAATGTGTGATAGCTCGGAAAATTAAATGGAAAGAGCTCTGGGCATGGGAGCCAGCTAAAACGGCATTCTTAATCAAATCAACTTATGACGTCTTACCATCACCAGCAAACCTTGTCCGCTGGAAATTGGCAGATGATAATGCTTGAAGATGTTGGAAGAAGGCTACGATGAGGCATATATTATCCAATTGCAAAAGAGCACTAGAAGAAGGAAGATATACATGGAGAGATGATCAGCTTCTGAAAGTACTAAAGATTGCATTTGAGTCCAAGCTAGGGGAATTCAACAAAGGGAAGAAGCCAAGACTCGAGATAAAGGAGAAGATAGCATTTCACATGCCTGGGCTGATAAATCAAGTTGTCACTGAAAGGTAATCAAGTGTGCCTGACCCTCGTTGGGATGTTTAGGGAAGGTAGCTGTTAGTGGCCGATGTAGATAACTTTCTTGTCTTTCCCATAAGTTTTACTGCTAAAAGGATAGACCTGGTTGTGTGGAACGAGAAAGCCAAGAGTGGAATGGTGCTGGAACTAACTGTACCGTGGGAGGAAAACTTCAGCGATACGGAACAGAGAAAGGAGAGAAGGTATGTGTCATTGATCGAGGAGTGCGAGGCGAGAGAGTGGAAGATGGAGTTCTGTCATCTGGCAATTGGTGCCCGTGGCTACATTAAGCGTGGGTTGTATGATGTCCTACGTAAGTTTGGCTTTCCTCCAGTGGAGCTAAGAAAATTAATTAACAGATTACAAGAGACATTAGAGAAGGCAAGCTTCTGGATATGGATGAAACGCAAGGATCCAAAGTGGATATGATGGCATGGAGATAGATATGTGAAAGATCTGAAATTTTCTACTACAGCATCCAAAGCCGAAGAACACCTCCATTATCGAAGGGGCGCCGCCACATCCAATACTGTAGAGGAGTAGGCGCTGAAACAGTGGGTGTGGTTCCTCCTGATGATTTACTAAGGTGATGGATTCACAAATGGAGATGCTAGTAGAATCTGCAGCATTTTGAGGTATTAGGATCTCAAATGTTAATGTTTAAAGAATCAACCATTATCACGATTGGATAGCAGGGCTACACATGCCACGTTTCTTTAATTCGTCTCTGTCAGGAATCGCAATTGGTAGTTTTTACCCTACATAACATTGTATTGTAAAACATAAGGTACATAAATTATAAACTATAATAAATTTAATATTAACAAATGAATATGAAATGTCATCAGCAATAGTGCTCTGCCACATTAAAACGTAGGACCTATCATATAACCAGATATACGAGTAAGAACAACTCTAACTTTACAGTACTCAGAGTTTCATGTCTTTCACAACCTTCTGTATACAAATGGGTCATTTGAATACAGCTGAAGATTGTGAAAGACATGAAACTCTGAGTACTGTAAAGTTAGAGTTGTTCTTACTCGTATATCTGGTCATAATAAATTTAATATAATATAAACTAGATATAATATATAACAAGAACGATAGAAGGTCAGTCACTGTGTTTTTTTGTTGCTGTATCAGATTGCATGAGAGAATTTTCAGATTACATCAACATTATTTTTATATCAGGTAATACATCTAATTACCCATTACACGTCAGATTTGTGCCTTCGCAGTTGTCAGAAAAAGCCATATCTTAACTTTTACTTTTCATAATGAAATGTATCCAGAGCAGGTCATCGGTGAAAAAACGACAGGCTATAAAACTGATGTGCGTAATGCCATTCTAAAGAGCAGATTAATTAAGCTGTGACCGAAAAATATTTAAGCGATTATGAAAAATTTCCTCAAGCGAGGTTAACACCCTATGCCGAGACGTTGAGCATTTATCAAAGAGATCCTATGAGAAAATACAACCTGTTTTAAGATCAACAGAAACACATACGTAAGCATAACTACTCTTTCTCGCCATTTAAGCAAGGAATTTGAGTTGCGATCAAGAAAACCTTAACGTAAACCAAGATTAACACCAGTCATGAGAAAGATGAAATTGGATTTTGCTAAGCACTATCAACAATGAAGAGTACCTCCATGGTAGAAGATACTGTTTTCAGATTAGTCAACTAATGTACAACAATTTTTGTCCAAAAAAGACTATGTAAGAAAGCCTAAAGGAAAGCATTCTGCAGAGAAAATACTGTTTCTAGCGTGAAACATCTACCATTTCTAATGATATGGGGTGCAATGTCATGCTATGAGACTCCAGGACTTTACTTTATCCCACATACACTACCACGAATGGGCCTGAATAATCCAAACTCTTTAAAAACCACTTAAATTTATCATCAATACCAACATTACCACCAGCATTTTCATTTACCATCCTTTCTTTAGGCTAGCATGGGCAAAAACAGTGCAATGCAAAAACAGATCTCTTAACAGTCCCACCTATTATGACCTTGGTTTTCTACTTTTAGGCATTCAACAAAAGCCTGTCAATGTAAAAAGCAGGGTCCCTAAGGCTGTAACCCTACCACTGCACAAGTTTCTCCCTGTGATCAATATCGGAAAACACTGGCCTACAACAAATTGACATTTCTTAAACCTAACGGAATATATGCTGAAAATAGGAAAATTCCTGGGATAAAAACAACGTCATCTTTTCGAGTTTTACGAGCATAACCATAACGCTACAAAGCTTCGCGAATGTTTTTTCGATGCAGTTGCAAAATAGCACCAGACGCGTATACAAAAATGTATCAAAATAAAATTAATCACTAACCTGTTCCATCCCTTGCTGTTCCTGGAAAAAAAGTTTAAGTGAAAGGATTTTACAAGCTGCGGTTTAGGAACTACTATCTCACCCTACCCCCATCCTCTTTTTCTGTCTTTTCGTCTTTCAATACGTCTGTTTATGTGCGCCCCTCTCTCTCTCTTTCTCTCTCTCTCTCTCTCTCTCTCTCTCTCTCTCTCTCTCTCTCTTTCTCTATGTTTATTAGATCTTTGTAACANCTCTCTCTCTCTCTCTCTCTCTCTCTCTCTCTCTCTCTCTCTCTCTCTCTCTCTCTCTCTCTCTCTCTCTCTCTCTCTCTCTCTCTCTCTCTCTCTCTCTCTTTAGCCATTTCATGGTTTCTTAGAGTTTTTTTTATTGACAACAAAGCCAACCAATAAGGGCAAATTAAAAAGCACTGGCTAACACTTCGCTTATTTCAATATCTAAACAATTAGCCAATAAAATACGAGGGCGGGGGTGAGGTCTATGACACATTCACTATACATGAATTTATCCAGTTCATTAAAGTGTCTTTTCATAGTCAAAGCTGGAAATGGTAACTATTCCTGACCTAAAAAAGCTACGTGGTTTTCAGGGAAACGCCATTTTCTGTCAAATACAGTATCATAGAGTAACTAATAATAATTTGTTTTCTTCCAGTGTACTTAAAATAAAGGAATTGAAAAAGAATTCTATAAAATCTGTTGTTCTTGTTGTTTGTTTGTTTTTCTGCTATAAATCTTTGAACGTCTTCTTTCAACAGTTCTTTCATGGTAAAGGCCTTCTTGTTTAGTTTTGTGTGAAAAGATGAATAAATTATTATTTATCAATAGTTCCATATCTTAACAATTTCCTTGTCATCTATATTTGTTGGGTTTGGATGTCTAAAGGCAAGGGCTTGGGGAGAGAACAGGGCACTCAAGTAAAAGATAGGTTGCAAAAATTATCTGGTTAGGGGCAGGCAGGCACTGAAAGCTCAGCTGGTGGAGCACTTGGCCATCATAGCCAAAGGCAGTGGTTGGAATCCAGTTCGGAGCACTAGTGTTTTTTACTTTTCTATAATGGCTCTAGGGAATAAGTGGGAAAAAAGAGAGGCTGAGAAAAAGAAAGAGTTTAGAGAAAAGGAGAAAAGAGAAAAGGAGGAAGGAAGAGAAAAGAAAGAGGGGAAACGAGGGGGTAAAGAGAAGTACGAACGTAAAAAGAGTAAAATATGGAAAATAACAATAATGAAAAAGAAGATAAGCAATGTCTAATAAGAAGAAAGTGATTTGAAGCTCAAGGAAATAACTGTAAAATTGTCAAAGCTTACGTTTTACACACAAAAAATTAACTCAAGACCTTCCTGACTAATACATACACTAGCTGTCAAAGTGATACGTGGCTGACAATCTTCATTCCTACGATGAGCTTTATTTTCCTCTTCATTTTGACTGCTTTCTTCTTCGGGAGACTCATCTTCATAGTTTTCTTCATCAAAATCATCATCATAATCTTCGAATTCATCATTTCCATAGTCGTAATTATTTTCGTCATAATCCACCTCGTCAGATAACGGCTTAAAATCACATCAAAGTTAGCATTATAAAAAGGCACACCAAAAAATCCCCCCAAAACCCGATTCAAATATCACACAGTTATATAAATGGGGTCAGCTCTTGTTATAATCACAATAAACATCTGTCAAAGAAGTAAGACCATAGCTGGGGTGCATTTTTAAGTAAAATTGCTAAGATTAGGTATAAAAATTAAATAAATCCATTTCTGTTAATGAAATATTAATATAGGTAATTCAAAAATGCCACCATACTAAAAACTACATACAAAATACAATTTTTTTAGAAACAGAAAACGTTTAAACCATATAGAAAAAATAGTATTGATGTTAAAAGGGAAAGAAAAAAATCGTCTTCTTTACTCTTTCTTGAAGGTGAGTTGATAGCATGCAGGGTGTAACAATGATAGAGTAACTTAATTTATTTTATTGGGGTTTGACCGGAGCAAAATTCAGAAAATATGGAAAAACTTAATTCAGTCGCCGTGCCTTTAAGTGATATTAAGTGTATAACACAAACAAAAAAGCTGATATGCCAAATATATGCTACTTTACTTTTGGTAACGCATTGCATTCTGAGAAACCTTTTATCATTGTATGTAGTAAAATTAATGCAGAATACATAGTTTTTATCAGGTTTTTCCTGATATATTTTTAGCATACTATCAGTTTCTGTAAAGGCAATGATCATATGTAAGCAAGTTAGGGTATAGTCTTAAATTTTATATTTCCTCAGAGATTGTTGGTGTTATCTTAAATTCCTTTTTTGATTTGTACCGACTGTTTCTATCACAATGGGTATTATGTGCGTTTCAATTTTTAATATCCTCCGAAATTCAATTTCAAGATCTTTCTATTTGGTTCTCTCTCCATGTCTTTCATAAAAACATTTTGTTACGTGTTACTCTCGTGTCTTTCTGTTTACAAGTTGGAATTCACTTTTATCAGGCATCCCCCCCTTTCCTATTTAACTTTAAGGGAGTAATACTCCTTTTCCGAAAAAAATCTTCTCTGTTTCGATCTAGTACAGCCACAGATAGATGGGTTTATCTTAAAATGCCCACCCTCCTAATCCCCTTTATCTATGTAAATAAGGTAGTAAAAATACTTATAACGTAACACATACCCATAAAGATCATATCACTAAAATCTCAACTGTCTAATTCTAACGAATAGTTGTATCACATCACCAGAACAGTGCATTTGTTACAAGAAAACTGAAGGTATCCTTTGGAGCAAAGGTTATAAATAAAACTTTTTTTTTCGTATGGCCCATCCGGCTCGCCCCGAAGAATACTTCAAAATCCTATAGGATTTCATACTTCTTTCTTGATTACTAAGCTACTATTTTCAATTACTCTTCCACTTCAAACGGAGTATGCAGTATCTACGGTTGACATCGTCAATTTCTTTATTGAGTTTCTTAACAAGTTTTAAATCCTGAGTGTCAAAAAGTGGCCCTGTCGCAACTCGTACGTCTGTTTCAGTTGGTGCCAACTCATCTTGTTTTTCATAGCCATCACTATCACTATCGTCATCTCAATCATTCACGTCTTGGTCATTCTCCAGCAAACCATCACCATCAAATATTACACCCCCTCCCCCAAAGCTGCTGGCATTTGTTGTTCTATATACCCGTCAGGTTACTTGATCTCCCTATAATTAGGTAGAAAAGAGAACCACGTGGCCCTGCCTACTTAAATTGGACCCAACTCCCACCCAACTCAATAGTGTTTCTTCAACACTATTAAAGTGTTGAACACCTCTCTTTGCCCTCATCGGGTGCTATTTTGGGGCCACTTTCGAATATATCAACACACGTGATCAATCTTTTGCGTCTTAAATCGAATATTACCTCGTCTTTATCCTGATATCTCTCTGCATCAACATTCACGATGTCTTCATTTCCCATCGAAACAGGTTGAAACGTGGAATCCTGAAGTGAAATAATCAAACTGTATGCCATCTTGAAGATATCAAACGTACTTATACGTTCAAATCGATAGTGCTTTAATTATCGTAAAATACTAACAAACAAGAATACTCAAGATAAAAAAGGCTTTGCTTGCATAATTGAAAAAAGCATGGGTATTGTTTGGTGTTACAGTAAATAAATACAGGCTTTCAAATTTATCACTACTACTGGTTAAATGCAAATCTGAACTGGTTTCAACTAAATCTGTCGATCTGACGACGTATACAATGAGGGTAAACCAGCAAAGTTATTCACAAATTTCAAAATAGTTATGCATAATGCTAAGTTTAATAAAACCAACTTTTTAAACTATATAATTATATATATACATATATATAATTATAATTTTTCTTAATAAAGCAAACAAAGTTTCCTTTATCTTTTCAAAAAACTTTACCACTATAAAACGTTTCATAATATACCATTTAATATCAAAAATCTAACTGTGCAAGCATCATTTCCAACTGTAAGGTTTCGGAGATATTTAAGTATATCAAAAAAGCCAAATACAAGTGGTTATCAAATAACAATTATCTGTTACAGTGGAAAGGTAAAGTTTAGCTAACTCTGTCATGCCACGCTATTCTCAAACTAAACAGCACTAAGGCTTTTCAGTACCGATAATATTTTTTCGGTATATCGCTTAATTTTCCGCTACTTTTCTGTCACAAGTCCAGCAACAATTGAATAAAAGTTGGCATAATTTCTCTTCCTAATAAAATTTTACAGCTTCTCTAGGAAAAAATCAAGAACGCTTTTTGGTTGAAAATAGAATCCATTAAGCAAAAGTGAAACTCTTAAACTGGATAGTTGCAGAGGGATTTAATACACCTAATTCTGTTCCTTAAAAGTTTGGTTCTGGAGTAAATACTCTAAATATACCATACCACAAAAAGTAGCTGTCCTTCATTGTGCCATCCACATTAGATGACAGGTTCAGTGCGGCCGGCATAGCATTGCCGATGATTGGTATTCAAGTCAGCGTGAGGACGAAGTGTAAACACACAATATTTCAAAGTTAAAATAACTACCATACCTTTGAGCCTCTGTGGTGATATTTTTTCTGTTTCTCTTTCTTTCCATCTTGGCTGCTATTTGGGTCCTTTGTAGAAACATCTGCTTCCAGTCTATCTGCCATGTCAATTTTATCAGTACTGTGATCTTTACTACGCTTTTTGTTACTGCTACGACCTGGTTTAACTTCACCTTTTCTTTCTTTCTCTCTTTTATCTCTGCTATTACCTCGGTCTTTTTCTGACCTCCTTTTGTCTCCAATATCGCCACTTTCTTCTTCGTCTTGATTTTTTTTACTACGGCTTTTCCTTTCTCTTCTATCCTTAGTTTCTCCAGTATGCTCATTCCTACCTTCATTTCTGCTCTTTTCCCGTTGCTTTTCGATTTCTTTTTTTCTACTCGAGTCCTTTCTGCTGTCACGTCCTCTCTCGTTTCCACTGTCTTTATCTTCTCCTACAAAATCTGCATCAACATTCCGACGTTTTTCTTTTTCCCTTCGCTTTTCTCGGTCCCTCTCTTTATGTCGTTTCCTGTCTTCTTCATCACGGTCTTTTTCTCTACCAATACTCTTTTCCCGTTTTTTTTCTCGTTCGTGGCTTTTAGTGCTTTCACCTCTTTCCCGATGCTTTTTTCTCTCTGATGATTCATCATGTCCTCTTCTACTACTACTTTCTCTGTGGCTCCTTCCTGTATCCCCACTCTTATGTGAGCTTCTTTCAGATTTTCCATCTTGATCTACCTTCTCCGTCGGTCCTGATTTACTGTGATGTGTACTTGACTCTCCATTTTCAGTTCTTCCGTCTGAATGAGAAGATTTTGATTTTGTGCTTCTTTTCCCCTGCACAAAAATAGTCAAATGAAAATAAAAATTAAAATGCCTAGTTTGCAATCGTTAAACTACCTCATATAAAGAAAATTTTCACCTTCCTGTTTGGTACTGTTGTTGTCCCAACCTTATCTTGCAAAGGAGACTTTTATCCATGGTATAGACTTGAATCGTGTACAAAACAAGTTTTCCCATTAGTTGTTCTTGTTCTTTCTGAGCTATAAAACTGCGTCTTTTAAGCGAAAGTCCATTTCTGTGTATAAAGCTGCGTAGCCGTCTATGGTTAACTACAAATATTTCAGATCTTTCAGATGACGATTCTGTTTTATCGTATAGAACCTCTGTCCTTTCCATGATAAGTAAGCAAGAAATTCTCTATTTTTGGTACGTCAATCGCAGATCCGTTCAAAAACTTTGCGCTTAACTAACCAATAAAAAGGTTTCTGCCCCACACTTTTCAGTTTTACTTTTCTTTTTCTCGAGGTTTCACGCACAGTTTATAAACTGATTCCTTGATTTCCCTCCATTTGTGAATACGTTAAATTTCCTAGCTTCAGCACGGTTACTATTTACCACTGCATTCTTCATTACTTCTAATTCAAATTTAAGAGAGTAGCTCTTTATTCTTTTTCCTTTTTCCTTTGTGTGATTAAGTTATCATATTTTCAAAACAGCCTTCCGTATCTTTTTTCGCAACCTTACCTCAAAAGCCTTTAACAGGTAAAGTTCTATTCAAATTTTATTATTCCATTACTGACTGAATCTATTACCGTACAAGTAAAAACTAAAAATAACAAAAATTACTCAGGTCAGTTCCATCAAGATGTTATAATCAATTTTGTTAGAATTTGATATTTATTACAAATTCAAGTCGGTAATATTAGGCCATCATTTCAAATTGCTGAGCACCGATCATAGTACAGTTAAGTGATAGCAGGGAAAGACAGCAGTGAAGAGGCAACTGCACATGGCAAGTACTCATTTAGAATAAAAGGGATACCTTGGATGGTCATATTCCTATTGAGAGCTCCCAACTAACTTTGAATGAATCGAATGACAACTGAATTAAAGGAATAATCAACGGTAAAATAATCAGAATAATTGGTCATGTTTCCGCACAATACAGCCCGTTAACAAAGACCAAACTACGGCAAAAAAGTATTCTTAACTACAAACTAAAGGAGAAAAATAAAGTTTTCTCTGTTTACAAATTCTAAAGAACTATATTTTTAAATTTCCGTATTGATAAAATAGTAACAGTAGCTATAACTTCTTGTTTTAATTATTCCAAACAATAAAAAGCAACGACTTCCCTGGCATTTTGATTTTCTAAATAAGCCTCTTTTTTTGACATTAATTGCGCGCTCATATGAGAAGGGCGTTAATTTAAGCTATGCCGGTGTTCCAGGTAACTGAAGTGGTAGAGGGGGAGCAATCCATTCCCCATTATCCAAAATTTTCGCTTATACAAACAACTTCAATGAAAAATTAGGTTTGACCTGTTTGTTTAATTGAAAATGTTCCACATTTGCTTTGTTGCTACGCCTCTGATAACGTCAACAGAAGACTATACCAAAATACTTGCTTGGGCACCATTCGTCATAAAAATGAGAAAGATTTTTCTATGTATAATAGGCTGTCTAATATGCTCCAGCGTAATTGTTGCGAATTCAATTGTTATCTTCGCCTCGGATTTCAAACTTAACACGCATCAGTTTTCCATAGTCAAGAGGTCACAAAATACCCCTTCAAAACAACTTATTCCAAAGATTTTACACCAAAAGAAAGTAAGTGCAAGACTCTGCAATTCTGTCTCCTTTTCTGGGCAATAATGAGTTGTCCAAATATCATACCAAATACCCTGACTCGTTTTTCACCAGTCTTTTACCTCATTCTGAGGATCTCTTTGTTCAGCTCATCGATGCTCTTCAGCTGAACTCCTTGTAATATCCTCACATACCTTATTTTATTACTCAAAAATAAAAAATATTGGTTTGGAAATATTAGCGGGCTTTTCGCTGGTCAAATTCATCTCAATTTTTAATCAAAGGATTTTCTCACAATAATGAAAAGGGGAAATCACTTCCAGTTTAAAAATTGCCTTACCACAAAAGCCTTGCGGAGCTTCAAGGCATTAAAAAGTATCAAGAATACCCTATCCCTAATGTTTTATGTTTAAGACGTTTTTACCAGGAAAAAATGTTTTGCAACATATAGCCTTGTTGGAGATTATAGGCAAGTGCACGTTAACAGTAAACAAGATGAGAAACCTCTCTTTGCCATCCACGTGGGTTTGTTTCATAATCTTCGACTCTCTTTAGGAATGAAAACGGCACCCCAATTTTCAGTGCATTTGGAAACCGATTTTTACTCACTATATATGATATCTAAGACGATCACTGCTTTCAACCAAATTAATTCCAGTGGTATTTTTCAGTGAAGTTGATCTTCTTCAAATCATTTACTTCTCTCCTTGACACTTGCTACCTATCTGAAATATGTCAGATATGTTCCACTTTACCTTTCCTTTTCTTTTCCGGCTTTGAATGCAATCCGTGTAAAATTATCTAAACGTTTTTGCCTTATAACTCTCTCAAGAACTCTGGCTCCCTTTTTATGCTTGTTGGTAAAATGCTCAGCATCAGTGGTTGTAATTATATGAACAGTTTTTTTACTTTTGTATTTTTTTTCTATGATCTAGTCAGAGATATACCAACTTTTAGAATTGATAGATACAAATTTACTCAAACATCTATCTTTCAAACACAAAACTATTAGAAAGTATTACCTTTCCTTCCTCGTCTTCTCTGCTTCTGTGTTTGGTTCTTTCTTTCTCCCTAAATAAGATGGTTTTGAGAATTATAACGTCAGATATCAATTCTAATTGGTTTTTGCTTCTGTATTCTATATTACTTATATTCTATATTTTTTCAAATTTACCTTTACCGCTTGCCTTAACGGCTTGATTTAACGTGTCAGTCAACTGACATAACTTCAACAAATTTAAAGAAAACCTACAAAGCTCAGTGAACATCGAACTTTATTTCAACGGGATACAGGAGTTAATGACATAAATTGGGTAAAAAGATGCTCACTTGTCATTCGAAAAAAAATTGTTTGCTTTGATTTTTACCTTAAAAACAAAGCATACATAGTGAAAAGCTAAATTTGTTCATCTAAAATTATGAACCATTAGAAACTTACACTAGTTAAATATGGTCAAATGGATCTCAAATTAAGAAAATATAACTGGCGAAGTCTTGGCTTATTTCCGGCGCCTAAAATCACGTCAAGAAACAAGCGCCGGCCTGGTACCATTCAAGGTAACCATTTTGGTGTATTCTCTTTTATTTTTGCTTTCAATTTTACAACTAACGTAAGAACTTCGCATTAAAATACCAGTTTAAAATTATACAATTTTTAAGCTGTCTCAATAACTTGAAAATTAGTTCACAATCATTCAACCTTCTTGTGACGACACCTCCAACAGCTGTTTATGTGGACATCTGTTTTCTAACAAAATAACAAGTGCACTTAATTTTTTTGAATGATGCTCAATTACAGATTAAACCTTATTGGCGTGGTGGAAGAAAATGACCCCAAAAATATTATTTCCTCTGGACTTAAAAAACGTAGGCACTTTACTGCCAAGACAGTATTATTCTGACATCGACGGCTCAATTTAAGACATATACCTTAAAGGTTGATGTCTTAAAGTTTGAAACAGAAAGAAAATAATAGACAAAGGCACGAAAGCAAAGGTAATCATGGTATCTGAAGAAACGTGAAACAAACTTTGACTGGAAATATCTTATTGCTAGAAAGTTAGTTTTTCAACCGTGAATGTTACCTATGTCCAGATGATTCTCTATCTGTTGTTCTACTTCTTGATGACTTGGATGAGCCTGCAGACTAAATGAACAAAATCAATGAGATACTTCAGTTACATTTAGTTTAATAGCAAGCATAACATGGTGATATTACTGATTTCTGTTTATATGGACATAACTGGAATGCTCAGTAACATTGCCTGAACAAAATTGACGAAACATTCTTATTATCAATAGCAGTGTTGCAGTGTAATGCTATGCCCATGTATAAAAAATATACTAGGATTGATGCAAAATACCAATGTCAATTGTTATAGTATAGAATAAAGAATTTTCTTTTTTATGACTTCCAACAGTTAAATTTCCTGTCTCTCTAAAAGCTTTTCTAAAAAGAGAATCATGAGGCCAAATACTGTTTCTTGTAGTTTTTCTTAGTCAGATGTTGAATAGGATCTTAATATCTTAAGATCTTAGTATCTTAATAATATAACAGGAACAGAAAATTGGCAAAATGGACCTGAATAGGCAATTGACTTTGTAAGGGAAATAAGAAAGTAATTCCAAAAAAAGGAGGACTTAACTAGATGTTGATAAACGAAAATCAACTGCAGTGCCAGTCATGACCAGAAAGCTTCTGTAACCTCGTCAGTGTAGGTTAACCAATACATTCATAAAAAATTTTTAAGATTTACAAAGCTTTACAACAAATGACACTTGTTTACAACCCATGATATATGTCAATGATTGTAGGCTGTTTATAAATCTTACTTTGAAATAACAGTTATAGTTGCACATGCTAATATTTCTTGACAGTAATTATTAATTTTTGAAGTTTTATTTGGATAATTGTGTCAGGTAAAAGGTAAACTGTACAAGTGGTATTGATTTTGATTTCTCAAAGATTTAATCCAGGTAGTCTGTAGTTAATCTAATTCATCAGTTTGGTACTTCCAACTTCCAGTTATTATGTGGGGTTAGAATATTTTAGACACTTATGTCTTTATGTTTAAAAATACAAATACTTATCTTGCTAATCTATTTCTCTATTTCTTTCATATCTCTCTCTCTCTCTCTCTCTCTCTCTCT
>RDPX01000020.1:241874-344828 GCA_003991215.1 Morbakka virulenta | reverse complement strand
TTTTTCTCTCTCTCTCTCTCTTCTCTCTCTCTCTCTCTCTCTCTCTCTCTCTCTCTCTCTCTCTCTCTAAAACATGACAATACTTTGAGTAAGTATAAAGTTTGATCATAATGTCATCAGCCTGAAAAGAAAAAACATGGCATGTTTTTAAGCAAAGCAGAGCTGGTGAAAAGAACATGGCCTTAAAACCCATATGTGATGAAAATGGCTGCTAGTAAAAACAAATACAAAAACAAAACAAAACAAAAAATAAGAAAATGTTTAACAGTGATCACAAACATAATTACCTTTAATTAATTGAAACAGAATAAAAAATAATTTCTACTCTTAAAATTTGTAATTAGTAGTTTGTAAGCAAAATGTATGACCAAATACCTTCAAAGACTTTAAAAGTTCATCTTCTTTCCATGTACTTTCTTTAGATTTCTAAACATACAAATAAGCACATTTGTTAAAAGAAAAAACAGACTTTTACCATTAGAAGGTTGGTTAAGTATGGATTAAAATTTTTCAAAATGTCAAATAGAATTAAATGAAAATCTATTGACTTGATTGCAACTTAGCTATTATAATATCTGTCCCTCAGTAGTGAACACTACTGATTGGAAAGAAATGTCATATTCTTAAACCATGTATGCCCAAAAGGTTATAGGTGTTTTACACTATTTCTTTTGAGAATGACATTTCAGCTTTATCAAATGAAGAAAATATGTCAGTACAAGGCAAACTGACATTTTCTGAGCCATATTTTTCTCTTCATGCACTAATGTAGTATTTTCCAATGTTTCCAAAATACAAATAGCTTGCAGCTCTGACTTACTTATTTTCAAGGTGTACTATACCTTCTATTCACCATTATTAAAATGATACCTTGCTGTTACCTGTTGGTCTCCATTGCATAGGCTTATTGTTTTGATTTTCCAGATGTCCTTTGCATGAGTTATGCATAGCAAGTTCCTCTGGCATTCTTTGAACGATGGAATTAAAAAAGCACACGAGTGAAATGTTGCAGTTTTACCTTGACAGGCAAGGGATGGTTTGTTTTTTGTTGTTTGGATGAAGTGTTGAGAATCAATTTTTATTTTTTCCATTGTGGGTTTGTGTTCAGCAATACTGTCTCTTAACATGCTCATTTTGATACAACATTGAGGTTTTTACAATCTTCTCATTGAAAATAAAGAATCAAATGTATGAATTTTTTGCTCAAAACCTGAATAAAATCATTGAATTTGGTTGCTATTGAATAGTGCATACAGGCAATGCTATCCTCGTGGTGGCTACTGAAAAAACAGCCAACTGGGTCAAAAATCCTTATTTTCAGGCCTGGGTTATACCAAAAACAAAATGATACCTGAGTATTAAGCTGAAAAACATTTCAAAAAGCCCAAGCTACCAGATGCAGTAAGCTTTGAAGAAAGCCTTACTAATTGCCTAGTGCAATAACTAATGCAATTAATTATATTTTCAAACCAAATCAAGAGCATCATTAACAAGTTGAAAATTTCCAGTGGAACAGGTTTTGATTAACTTTATTTTAAAACCATCAAAATTATATGTCAATCTGATGGCTTTGTAAAAGCCAATATGTAAACTATATAATTTTTTTGTGTGTTAAGTTTAGACTGATCTCCAGCCATCTGGAAAGACCTAGGATTACTCACTTTTTAAACCAATTATTTCACCCTAGTTCAATTTTACTTTGCCTAAAAAAGATCATGCAGAAATAATGTTTACCCAAATTTACTGATACTTGGCCAAGGAGGAATTACTTTACTGTCTCTCCACTGAATGCAATTTGCCATCTTATACATGATTGATATAATCTATCCATACCAACATTACCTATGGTTTATCAATTGGTGCTCTTTACTTAGACTTAAAGAAGGCCTTTGGTACAGTGAATTACTCAGTCTTCCTATCTAACTTAAAAGCAATAACCCTGATCGTCTGCTACAACGGTGGCTATCTTTGTAGTTAAAATGGAGAACTTAGTAGATTTTTTTAGTTGTTTTTAATCAAAAAGTATTCCAGCCTGCAAACAGTTAAAGAGATGTTCCTAAGGTTTTCATATTTTGTTGACTTTTGATCTTTTTATCTGTAAATAACCTACCAAACTTTATTTATTCCTAAATTAACTTCTTGTGCTCCAGGGTAGTCTGATCCTTTCCAAATTTTCTTGGTTCAAGTCACTTGGACTGTTGCTCACCAGTTCTCTGCATTCTCAACTGTGGCCAAATTGAATCACCGTGAAAGTCTCAAAAGTGATGTGCTTATTTAAATTTAGAACATAGAAACATTCTGGTGGAACAGACCTTATTGACAGAAAGATGGCAGAGATATTTCCAGGAAATACTGAATGAGGAATACCAGAATCAGATAGAGAGCTGTGACCTCATAAAGGGTCCCGTAGAGGGTTTTACAGAGGAGGGAGTAAAAAGTGCCATCAGTAAAATGAAGAACAGAAGAGCCACTAGACCATCAGGTATGAGTGTAGAGTTGTCTAAGGCAGTAGAAGATGTGGGAGTTAGGGAAATGACAAAGGCTCTCAAAGAAATTGCTAATGAGAGAACAATGCTGGAAAGTTGGAAAGACAGCACTACAGTTGCCCTGTACAAAGGTAAAGGAGATGCACTGGTTTGTGCAAAACATAGAGGCCTCAGATTACTGGAACATTGTATGAAGATTATGGAGAAGGTCCTCAATGCCAAGCTGTGCAGAATTGTTAATATTACAAGTACCCAGTTTGGTTTCAGTCCAGAAGAATCGACAGCGGAAGCCATCTTCACAGTGAGACATTTATGTTAGAAAATACTCATACACGTATATTTGTCTCCACGCATCCGTATGATGCCATGTTTAATCACAACTAACTCAAGATGGCAGAAATTACACAGGGAACCCGCAATATAAAAATATATGTAAACAGCATAAATTATCATAATCTAACACTCCCACTTGATGATTATGCTGGAACAAGTCAGTACTAAACTAAATTAACAGTAACAATGTCAGTGTTTTGTAAGCAATGGGCTATGCAATGTCTCGTACACCTAGCATATCTCTTAGTCCTTTAAAAGTGTATTGACTTAGAGCTTTGGTCATAATATCTGCAACCATATCAGAAGTAGGACAGTAAACAACGTCAATTTCCTTTGTCATGACTCGCTCTCTCACGAAATGATGACAAATGTCAATATGCTTTGTCCTATTGTGGTACTTTGGATTTCTAGACAGTTCCTTTGCACCTTGATTATCTTCGTAAATAATTGTTGGACAAGTCATAGATTTTCCAAGGTCTTTCATAAGACGTCTTAACCAAATGGCTTCTTGTGCTGCAGAGCTTAGGGCAACATACTCAGCCTCAGTGGATGATCTAGCAACAGTGGCCTGTCTTTTACTAGACCAGCTGACGGTGCTGCCTCCAAGCTGGAAAACATATCCTGTTGTCGATCGACGAGTGTCAATATCTCCTGCCCAGTCAGCATCTGCATAAGCAATCAATTCTGGTGTACCCTTGTTGACTGTGAATTTCAGTCCATGGTTCAGTGTTCCATTGATGTACCGTAGAACACGCTTCACTCTGCTCCAATGATCCACGCTTGGATCAGACATATATTGTGCTAATATACCAACTGCAACAGCAATATCTGGATGTGTACTGGTTGAGGCATAAGTTAGGCATCCGATAGCCTGCTGATAAAGTTGGACATCACATGGCTCTTCATCATTATCTCGCTTATGGAACTTCTTTCCAGGCTCAAGTGGTGTTGAAACCGGCTTAGAATCCTTCATTCCAAACCTCTCAACAACCTTTTGAAGGTAAGACATCTGGCTGATAGTCAAAGTTCTTGTTTTTCTGTCTCGTTTGATTAACATTCCAAGTAGGTAATGAATCTCTCCTTGATCAACCATGTCAAACCGTCTACATAATGCTGCTTTCTCTGCATTTAACATGGCAATGTCATTAGACACAGGAACAATGTCATCAACATAAACACCTAAGATAACAAAATTAATGTGGCCATTTGCTTCCTTGACAGATTTTGTGTAGATACATCCATCTGCATCACTTTTACGATAACCATTCGTTCGAAGGTATTCATCTAGAGTTGCATTCCAGCATCTTGCTGATTGCTTGAGGCCATAGATGCTTTTGCTTAATTTACAAACATAATCTGGTCGTTCCGTGTCAACATAGCCTTCTGGTTGTGACATATATATGTCACAGTCTATTGACCCATTCAGAAACGCTGTTTTCACATCCATTTGATGAATTTCAAGATCATGAGCATTTGCTAAGGCTAGCAAAGTCCTGAGAGATGTATTACGTGCAACAGGAGAAAATACTTCATTGTAGTCAACTCCGTGAGTCTGGGAATATCCTTGTGCTACAAGCCTTGCTTTAAACAGGTCAATGGAGCCATTTTCATCTCGTTTGATTTTGAAAACCCATCTGGATCCGACAATATTTGTGTTTTCTGGTGGAGGTAAAAGTTCCCATGTGCTATTTTCCTTCAAAGATGAATATTCCTGACTCATGGCTTGTTTCCATTGATCTGAATGCTTCCCGTTTAGAGCTTCTTCAACTGATTTTGGCTCATCTATGTCTGCAGTAAGTGAGTCAACAAGCAAACAATCTTCATCTGCAAACTTCTTTGGTGCTCTACGATGTCTAACTGGATCCAGATTTCTAACTTGCTCCATAAATGCATCCTCAAATGTCTCTCTCCTGACTGGAACTGCTCCATTTCTATTCCTTACTCCCACTGGTTCATTGTTCTCTGGCTCAGGGTTCACAATATTCTCTGGCTCAGGATTCACAATATTCTCTGGCTCAGGATTCACTGGCTCAATATTCTCTGGCTCAGCTGTACATGGTAGCTGCATCAAATCTTCATGTGATACATTTTTGTTCTCTAGATTATCAAATTTATTCTCTACAAATCTGACATCTCTGCTAATGACAAATGTTTTCTTGTCAACATCATATAGCTTGTATCCCTTGACACCAGACGGGTACCCGACAAAGACAGCTTTGCGGGCTTTCATATCTAATTTCCTGCATTGACTTTTGGGTACGTGTACATACGCTAAGCAACCAAAGACTCTTAAATTAGAAATGTCTGGCTTGGCATTGAATAAACATTCAAACGGAGTTTTATCGTTGAGAGCTGCAGTGGGGCTATGGTTTTTGAGGTAAACAGCTGTGTTACATGCTTCGGCCCAGAATTCTACAGGTAAGTTTGCTTGGAATAACATGGATCTTGCCGAGTCCATTATTGTACGGTTCAATCGCTCTGCCACTCCATTTTGTTGTGGTGTGTGAGGATTAGTAAATTGATGTGAAATGCCTTTGTTTGCACAGAATTGTGCAAAGTTCTTCGATTGATATTCCCCTCCGTTGTCACTTCGAATACCTTTAACTTCATATCTTTCTTCCTGAATATTCAATGTTGTGATGTCTGCTCCGCTTTGTGCTTTGACACTGTTAACATATTCTGTAAACTTGCTTAATGTTTCACTCTTGTTCTTCAAAAAATAAACAGTGGTATATCTTGAATATGAATCTGTAAATGTCAGCATATATTTACTTCCTCCTTTAGAATCTACTTGCATTGGTCCACACAAGTCACTGTGTACTAATTCGTAAGGTTTTGTTGCATAGTGTTCACTTTTCTTTGGAAAAGAGTCTCTTGTCATCTTTCCAAGAATACAAGCTTCACACTCAAGGTTGGGCTTTGAACCTGTATCACATGACATCCCGTCAGCCATATCTTTCGATAACATCTGATTAATAGAATTGTAGTTTAAGTGTCCCATTCTAAGGTGCCAATCTTCGAGAGACGAGGCATGGGCAAATTCATAAGTCGTGACATTGACAGCATACAATTTGTTGTTTACGAGGTTTCCAATCACAAATTCTTTGCCATCTTTCAAAATACAACAAGATTCTTGATTAAAATTGACCTTAGCACCCATCATGGCCATGGCAGGGACAGATAACAAATTTTTTGTCAAGTCAGGGACAAACAGCACTTTGTGAAGATTGAGTGTGACGTCATGTCCAGAATTCTTTGTAAATAGGTTAACATTTCCCTCTCCAAGGGCGTGAATCACAGTATTATTTCCTAAGAAGATATTTGTAGGATGCTTGTATTCAACATAGTCAAATAGTATATCTCGTTCATGTGTCATATGTTTACTGGCTGCAGAGTCAATGAACCACTTTTGACTTCTTTCTTTCTTCTGATTTGTACGTGATCCAGTAGAAATCAGCGCAATTCCATCGGTTTCTGCAATGTTAGAATTTTCTCCTTTGTTTACTCGATATGGACAGTTTCTAACAACATGACCAAACTCATCACATCGAAAACACTGTATTTCTTTAGATTTCTCATAGTCAGGGTTGTTTGTAGCTCTTTGGAAGGTTTGCTGGCAAGTGAAACGACCACCTCATTGACCACATGACCACTGACTTTGGCCATGTGCGTTATTCCCTCTGTTTACAAAAGTGTGTCATCGCCGGCTTGCTTTTCATTCTTTTCCTTCTTCTTTAAATATTCCTCGGTAAGGAGTCCCTTTACATTGTCCCAGGTTAAATCATCTGTGTTTCTGGCATTCAAACTCGTAAGAAAGTTATCGTACGAATCGGGCAAACTTCCAAGGACCGTAATGGCGAACTTCTTTGAAGAGATATCTTCCTTTAATTCATGAAGCCATTCAGCGAGTGATGTCATATGAGAGATGTGTTCCATTAAATCATCTCCTTCATTCATTGATGCTGCATAAAATCGATGATTGAGTCTCACAATCTGACTCACAGAAACGAACTCAAAGTGTTGACATAGTCTCTCCCATGCGAGTCGAGGGTCGGTGATCGATGAAATGTGAACTTGTAAATCTTTCTCAACATTCAAAGCGATTAAGGAATAAGCCTTGTTGGATCGTAATTGGAAGGAATTTTTAACTGCAACACTATCATCTTCTGCGGGTTCTGTTTCTAAACCTTCAATGAAACCCCACAATCTACGCTCCATCAGCACTAGTTTGACATTGAATTTCCATGATTGGTAGTTTTCGCCATTTAATTTCTCAATCTTTGTAATCTCAGCCATTATATCTTCGTTTATCTTTTGCTTAAAATCGACAATTTAAGTGTGCAGGGTCCATAACCTGCTAGAAAATACTCATACATGTACATTTGTCTCCACGTGTCCATATGACGCCATGTTTAATCACAACTAACTCAAGATGGCAGAAATTACACAGGGAACCCGCAATATAAAAATATATGTAAACAGCATAAATTATCATAATCTAACAATTTACAGGAGTAGAAGAGGAAGCTCTATCATGTTTTCATGGATTTGGAGAGGGCCTTTGACTGGATTCCTAGGAAGGCTATAGAACTGGCTCTGAGTAGGCAGCTGTTTCCTGAACATCTGGTTCAGCTGGTAATGAAGCTATACACAGACTCTAAGTCGAGAGTGAGAGTTGCTGGTGGGGTGTCAGATTAGTTTTGCATTAAGTCCACCAAGGTTTAGCCCTGAGTCCCCTTGTTTTCATACTGCTAATGGATGAGACAACAAAAGAATGCAGAGGTGATGAGATAGGGGAGCTGTTGTACACTGATGATCTGGTTCTATCTGCAGAGAGTAAGGAGAAGGTTGAGCAGAGGTTTTTGTATTGGAGACAGGTGATAACGAGAAGAGGAATGAAGGTCAACATTAGAAAGACAATAAATGCCGGGATAAGGAAGACAATGATGACATCCAGATAGATGGAGAGGTTGTCAAAGAGGTGAAGGAGTTTTGTTACCTTGGTGAACTACTGGATACTCAGGGAGGGGTTGAACAAGCTGTAAGGATGGGAGTCTCTGCTGCATGGCAGAAGTGGAGAGAGATTGCCAGCCTTCTAGTGAATAGGTGCCTACCAGTGAAAAACAGAGGACAATTTTTGATTCACAAATCAGGTAGGTGTTATCGTATGGCTCAGAAAGCTGGCCAATGACAGATAGGTTGAAGACAGTGCTGACAAGCTGAGATGTAAGAATGCTCCAGTAGATGGCAGGAGTAACTTAGCAAGACAGTATCAGTAGTGAAGAGGTGGCAAACAGGTGTGGAGTAGAAACATTGGAAACAATGCTGAGAAGAAGAAGACTGCAATGGTTTGGTCACACCAAGAGGAGAGACCTGGAGGAGAAGAATTTTGAACATAAATGTACTGTAGAAGGAAGGCAACCACCTGGACAGCCAAAGAAAAACTGGAGGAAAACAGTTGAGGAGGTTGAGACAAGTGGGTTCCAGTGAGAAAGATGTAATGGATAGAGACAGATGGAAGAGTCTCATACACCCTTGAACCCTATACCTATGGGAAAAGAAGACATTAAATGGAGAAAGTAAAAGTGAAGTAAGCATGAGCATCCATCTTACTGTGAAGACATGTTGGTGCTAATAAAATTTGTTTTTCTATAAAGACAAATGCAAAGCTCATCTCATGGATAGTATTAAATTAGACTCAAATCATTCATAGCTGGATTTTGAAATAGCTATTTAATTTGTAAAATTCTTGATTTTATGGATGCAGTGGAAGCAATTGATATAGGTTATTTATCATGCCATGAGTAATAAGCTTTTTGAGCTACATGTCAAGAGATACTTCTCCCATCATCAAGATATGGAACTAATTTGGCATAGCCATTTTGCACCACAATATCATAGTACAAAATAGCTATGCCTGATTACTTCTGTAGCTGACAACAGGAGAACTATATCTCAAAGCATAGCTCAGAAAATGGATGACTAATGACATGGTAAGTAAGCTACATCAATAGCTATTTAATTGTTTTTATATACTTCCATAACAAAATTTTATACTATTCATCAATAATTTCTGTGTAAGTTTCAAAAATACTTTATTTTTGTCTTGAACTGTTCTTTGAAACCTAAACTGAAAACTAGTTTAAATAAATAGTTTGTTAAAAAATAGTTAAAAAATACAAATACTTACATATACATATATACATAAATACATTCATACATATATACATACCACAACCAATGAAATGTTAAAAAGTGTGGGGAGAGGGGGGAATAATTAAGTGAAGGTATGGTATGTACTATCAACCTGAGGCCAACCATGGTTGAGGCCAAGGTGTCAAGAAAATAGTTTGCCTTGCAAAAGCTCTACTAGCCTTGAAGTTGACCCATTTTTTTGGATTTGAACAAAATTTTTGCTCTAAAAATTTTTTGGCAATCTCCCTAACAAAAATCTTGTTGATTACTTGATAATTAGCTAATTAAAATTTGGATGCAAATGGTTCAAACAAAAAGCTACAAATTTTCAAAAAGTTTCTTTTAAACAGTGAAATTTAGTAATTATGAATTGAAAAACAAAAATGAAAATTCTATTTGGTTTCAAATCTACAAACTTGTTAACAACCTAAATCTACACAGTAGGCCAGTTTTATCTTTGTGAGTAGACAATATACCCAGTGAATTAAAACACTTTTGTTACAAAGAAGACAGAAGCCAGGATTTCAAGTCTTCTTGCAAGAGATACAGTCATACTTTGTCTTTAATCCCTTCAAAATGTGAAACCTTCTCACTAGCACACATAGTTTAAAGGATTTGGAATTCTGCAGGAAATGCTAAAACTTTGCCATTAAAATCCCCAAGTCAATCAAGTAAAGCTCTGATTTAATAATAACTGCTTTATGTTGGAGAAAAACTGATAACAAATATGTTAAAAGTAATCTTTGATTGCCATGATCACAGTATCATTAAAAAGATTATTCTACAATGATCTTGGGGCACTTCCAGATGAAATACTTTGGTTTTCTTCAAACACCCTTATAACCCACTATGTATTGCAAAATTGAATATTTTGTCTCCCCACACTTTCTTGGCAAAGTTGGTTCTTCAACAACAAGATTATTTCCTTTTCTTTTATTGATTCAAAAAAATTACTTGAAATTTTCTTTTTTTCTAATGCCTTGCAAGGTTTTGACTATCAAATTTAGTATCCTTTAGACTAGGCATCTTTTCCTTTTGTAAAGCTTTTTATCAGTTGTCTGTGAGCCAAAAAAATTTATGAAAAAAAAACAGGAAAAAGGAAAAGCACTTCATTTGTGATAGGGATCTGAATATACAAGGGCAAGTTTTAATCATGAAGATTTTCACTCAGACATAATTTCCATAGTTTCTCCATCTTTCATTTGTTTCTTTCAAAGAGCTTGTTAAAACACAGGGCTCTCACATTCACCTGGTTTTACAAAGTTTATCTAAAAAGGCATGTTTCTTCTTTCCCATCAGTGTCAACCATATCTCCTTCTACCATTTCATCCAGAAATACAAGAACTTTTTCATGCTTTGGTGAGTAATTTCAAAGCCAGTAGATCTCTCTTACAATACCCATTCATCATCATCATCATCATCATCATCATATTCGGTTTAACATCCGTTTTACATGCTAGCATGTGTTGGACGATTTCTTGAAATTGACTTCCAATTTATCCTATCCTTCACCAGGTCTCTGCTGACACCTTTTTCTTTCAGATCCATCCTTATCACTTCCTCCCATGTTTTCTTTGGTCTTCCTCTGCCAGTGGTTCCTGTCACCTTGATTGTTCTGCATCTACTTGTCCAAGCATTCTTGTCCATTCTCTCCACATGACCAAACCAACGAAGCCTCCTATTCTGCATACAGCTGCCAATACTGTCCAGATTCAATCTCCTTCTGAGTTCATTAGAACTGAGCCTGTCCTTTAGACTTACGTTGCACATCCATCTTATCATTCTCATGTCATTCTGCTGCATGCGGCTGACATCTTCAGCTTTCACTGGCCAAGTTTCACTGCCATACATCATTGTGCTACATACACATGCCTGGTAGACTCTACCGTTGGTAGGTAATGGCAGAGCTCTGCTGGTTAACAATGGCATCAGCTCCCTGAACTTACTCCATCCACTGTTAACCCTTGCTGTAACACTTGCACCAGCTCCCCCCTCAGCTCCAAGGGTGTCACCAAGGTAGCAAAACTTCTGGACAACCTCAATATCCTCATCCTCCAAATGCACTTTATGTAGGTCTAAGTCACAGGTTGCCTCTCCTTCTTTGCACCTCTTGCAGCTAAAACGGTTAGTTTCTGTCAGTTTGCCCTTTATTCCACTGCACCGTTTATGTACCCAGTGCTTGCAAGTACCACAATAGATTGAGTTGCTCCCAACTCCCTTCCCACAGACTGAACAGGGAAACTTTCCTTTCTCCAATGGCTTTCCTAAATTGCAACCACTGACCATCACTTTTGTCTTGCCCATGTTCACTCTCAAACCTTTACCTTCCAAACCCTTCTTCCAAGTCTCTAACTTAGCAAGTAGACCATCCAATGTCTCACAGGAGAGAACCAGGTCATCTGCATATAGCAATTCCTCTGGGCAACCCTTTCGAAACTCTCTTGACAGTGCTTCCAAAACACAAATAAAAAGCAGTGGACTTATTACAGATCCCTGATGAACTCCAACACCCACACCAAAACTCTCAGTATAGGAACTGTTGACCCTTACCCGACTTTTAGCATTTCTGTACATTGCCTGAACAACCTTAATCAGCCATTCACTTACTCCTAGTTTCCGTAAAGCCCACCAAACAACTTCTCTTGGCACTCTGTCAAAGGCTTTTTCCAAATCCACAAAGGCAAAGTACAGCTTCTTGTTTTTCCCAAGGTACTTCTCTTGCATTTGTCTAAGGATAAAAATGGCATCAATAGTTCCTCGTCCAGGCATAAAACCAAATTGCATGTCATCAATGTTTATTTCAATTCTAATTTGTTTTTCCATAACTCTTTCAACAACTTTCAGGACTTGGTCCATTAACTTTAATCCTCTGTAATTATCTCTTTCTAGAGCTTCTCCTTTTCCTTTGTAACAATTGATAATTGTACTTATTTCCCAGTCCTCAGGAATGACACCATCTCTTATGATCTGATTTGTTAGATCAGTGATCATCTCTATACTTCTTTCACCTGCAGCTTTGACCATCTCTGCCACAATTCCTGAAGGACCAGCTGCTTTGCCTTTCTTCATTTTCTTTACAGCTTCCCTCACCATTTCTTTCTCAATGAAAATGGCTGGTCCAGATACTGTTTCTACCTTTCCAAGATTTTCTCTATCCCAAGAAAACTCTGTGTTCAACAATCTCTCATAATAGCACTTCCAGGCATTCTTCTTTTCAAGTTCACTTGTTGCAAGTTCTCCATCATCATTCCTGATACACTTTTCTCCAATGATATCCTGATTAGTCTTGATCATCTGCTTAGCTATCTTGAATACTTCATTCTTCTGGTCATCTCTACGCATTATGTCTGGAAACCTTCTTTTCTCGGCATCCATCTTTGCTTTGTAGATTGCTTGCCTAGCTACTCTCTTGGCCTCCAGATACCTTTCTTTGTTAACTAACCCCTTTTTCCATTGACTCCACAGCCTTCTCTTCTCTTTCACATAATTTTCAACAGAAGCATTCCACCACCATGTCACTCTATGACGTGGAGGCCCTTTTGTCCAGCCACAGACTTGGTCTGTGGCTTTTAAAAGTGTATCCTTGATCTTCTCCCATTGCTCTTCTACACTTCTTAGGTCTTTTCCTGGACTAGCTCCCACAATTCCATTCACTTGATCTTCAAAGGCCTGCTTTACTTGTCCATCATTTAGTCTCCACACCTTTCTCCTTGGGATATACTTTCTTTTCACTTTATGTACTTTCTTAATCCTGAAGTCACAAATTACTGGCTTATGCTGGGTCACAAATTCTTCACCGGGTATCACTTTTACATCTTGCAAATACTTCCTGTCTTTTGTCTTTACCAAAATGTAGTCCACTTGAGTCATAGCTGTCCCAGACTCATAGGTTACCAGATGGCTATCCCTTTTCTTAAAAATAGTATTCGCCACCAACATATCCATGGCAAGTCCAAACTCTAGAATTCTTTCACCCTCCTTATTTCGGTCACCATATCCATTTCCTCCATGGACTCCCTCAAACCCAGATGCTGTTCTTCCAACATGGCCATTTAGATCACCTGCAATAGCAACAATTTCTTTCTCTGCCAGCTTACCAGTGACTGCAATGAGACTGTCATAGAATTCATCCTTGACTTCTTCACTTAAGCCACATTGTGGTGCATACACTGATATTGCTGTGAAGATTGTCTCACCTATCATCAGTTTAATCAGCATAATTCGATCATTTATGCATTTGACATCAATCACCTTGTCTATCCATTTCTCTGCAACAAAGATACCTACACCACCTGTGCCTTTTCCATTACCAATCCAAAACAGCTTGTATGTTGCCTTTTTCCCTTCTATCATTCTTACAGATTTCCCTCTCCATCGTGTTTCTTGCATGCAGCACAAATCAATGTGTCTTCGCTCAAGAAACTCTGCTACTTCACCAGATCTACCTCTCAAACTTCCCACATTCAGACTACAGAGTCTGAAGCTTGTCATCACTTCCTTCGGTTGATGTAGTAGCTTGATAACGGTCTGATTTTGCCTACATCGAGCAAAAGTCCTACCGTGCACGACACCTTCACTTAAATTAGTTCCAGTCCCGTTTACACAGTTATGCCGGATATCTCTTGATGTCATTTCATGGTATGATGAGGCAGTGTTTTTATAGGCCGGATGCCGTTCCTGACACCAACACATTAAGGTAATGGGGACCAGTGTTTTTATTGAGACACCATCTCTAGGTGATTGCCATCCAAGGCTGAAGAGCGCTTCACCTGCCCGTGAGAGAAAGACTATACCCCGCCAGTCCTCAAACTGGTATTTCATGCTTGAATGAGACCAAGCATGGTCTTCGCGGCAAGCATTAAGCCACGGCTCCTCCATTGTGTCTGATAAAACAGGAGATGATGAAATAAGAACTTTCACAGGTAAGCTCAGTGTCCATGACAATAAGTAATGATTGCTTTTGATTAAATCCCTTGAATATGAAGAGCAATGATGAACTGCAGTGTTTATTATATTTTTAATGTAAACAACTGAATTGTATCATCCTCTATAAAGATAGAAATAATAATAATAATAATAATAATAATATATCTGTTCCCTGCAGTTTTTGTACTAATAATTTGGACTGCAACAGGACATCTTTAATTACATGGGCAAAATGTAATCACTGCAGATATTAATTACTTTACAAAATTGCTTTGTAAAGGATCGATGTTTTACTTGTTAGGCATTCCAAGCTCTTAAGGTGGAAAGAATACACTGCAACTAATAAAAGATATGATGTTCACAGCATTACAACATAAATTTATGAATAGAAAAAAATATGCACACTGTAATGGTTTCTTTAACAAATGAAAGATTTTAAACAACGTTATACATTTGTAAAACCCTTGTTGATCAGAGTTTTATGATAAAATGTAAATGTTAGTTTATTCTTATTTCAGGCCATGAAAAAATACTTCTTAACAAAGAACTGGGAGGCACCCTAGCAACCCTGGTAGCATTGGCCCTGATATATACATACATACATATATACATACATAAATACATACATAAATACATACATACATACATACATACATGCTTACAATAAACTTAATATTTTGCATTTTGAAAATAATTATTCTTAATTCCACTTTTACAAGCCGGTTTCTGTCTATTTGTTTATTAGCTGGATATTTTGAAGATGTGCACTACTAGTATTATCATCACAAAATCATATAGCCATTATTAACCTTTTTTGTCTTGTGTAATTTGAAATGTTAGCTACTTCACTCTTTTATCACAAAGTCCAGTTATTGGTAATGATAAAATACTGTCACAGGCCATCTTAAACAGGAAACTATTACTCATAAGGCCACAAAATATTGCCAACTACAACATTATACTCTGTGTCTAAAGATCGAATTGGTTTAACAATGCTTTATTATGTTGCTATTCAGTTCTCGTGGGAGTTTACATTATCAGGTTAAAAGCAACTCTTTTATAGTTTGACAACCTTTAGCAGTCTTCGCCTGACAGAGCATAAAAAATCAGATTTATAACTTTATTAAAAACCATACCAAAGAAAAATTTACTGAGCAGAAGGCTTGTAATACAATTTGTTTAGATATTTCATAAGGTGCAACTGAGCACCAAACAAGTTCTCCAATCCAAAAAATAATGGTCAAGGTGGTAGTTAAACACATAGCTGTGACAAATAAGTGTTGTTTCCCCGCACTTACCTTGCCTGATGGCATGTCAAACCTAAGGAGATGACGGTATCTACGCTTATTTTGATTTAAAAAGGAACAACATGAAATTTGTCAGCTGCCAAGCTGTTTACAAGACCATTGTGCTGACAACAAACTGACCGCCATTTTACTATTTTCCATCAATTGCGCATGCCCATATCTGATGTTGTTGCTCAGATTGATGCTAAAACCATAGCAATTGACCAAAAAGACAAACAATTTTTGCTGCACAGTACGAAAAGAGTGGATTTGTCCATAATTACAACAAAATCCCATTTTTCATCCTTTTCACTCAGAAATTCCAAATTTTGCACCTTTTTCTTTTAACCCCATATTTTGAGACGTCGTCGTCGAAAGTGTCATCCCCGAAACGCGCCAAGACGAACCCATAATGATCGGCCTTGTGCACTGTCCCAGATCTTGAGCGGGTGATTATCACCAGCATCGAGATATTCTTTAAAGTTTTTCAGGTAGGGTTTCCTTTGGTCACCTCTCACTCTTTTCCCAATCATCCTTCTAGCAAGACAAAGATCTTCCAGCTCCCCCTTCCATATGCAATGGTCCATAAACTAATGATGGCGATCCAGAACCGTCTTAAATAGCCTTCTGTCCTATTGGACGCGTCTTAAAACATATTTAGAACAAAGAAAACCCACATATTTTTTACTTTTTCCTGCCCTTTTCACATACTTGCAACGTGACAGCCCTCATTAAAACACGTGTGATGCTATGAAAACTTAATTGATAAACAGAGAAATAATAGAGAATACCGACTCAGTAAACTTGTGCTTATTATTGTAGAGAATATTTGTTGTAGGTCAGTCAAGTTACACTTCTTGCAGCATTGTATTAGTATCGCTACATAGAATTCAGAAGCAGATTACAACTTTGAAATTACTATAAAGTTGGGAAAAGATAAAACACCAAAATACACAACATGAAGTAGGTATTGCAAAGAATTTTCATGCATGACTAGTGATGGTAAAGTGTTATTTTGCACTGTCTGTTATAGTCAAGTTGGAGTACGCAAAAGAGGACAAATGCCTTCACATCTTGAGGGTCAAAAGCACAACTCTATGCAAACATCGTGTTCAAAACAGACTTAGTTGGCAGATGTTGTACAAGATCGACAAGCAGCTCATAATCATGATTTAGCTTAAGTTCTCTCTGTTGCAATATTCCGTTTTGGAAACTTAAGGACGAGGGACTTATTGCATTTCTCTATAAATACACGGAAATACACCGGGGAAAGAACCCCCGACGAGTCTACTTTAAGAAAATGATATCTTAAGAAAATCTATGATGAAAAAATGTATACACTCTACCTTCAAAGCTGTGTTAAAAGACAAACATGTTTCGTGTAGCATAAATGAAACTTCTGACTGTCAGGGTGAATATGTCTCCAACTGCAATTTAAGACTTTATGACAATGTTGGGACATTTTTACTCGGTAAATTCTGGAGGAAGTGGATGGTACTACAGTTACACTTTCTTTTTAATTCCATTCGAATGATGGGTTTGGAATATGACAATGTACTTTCTATAGTAACAGACGGAGCTGCTTATACGAAAAAAGTTTTTGGGTCTTGCTATTTTATGCCCAAAAGCTATCTACATCTGCTGCTTAGCACATAATATGAACCTTGTTTGTTAAGTTGTGTGTTCCAAGTATCCGTTTATTTGATAATATTATTTCAATGGGGAAGAGAACTTTTAATAAAGGACCTCAGAGAATGAATCAGTTATATGCTGAGGGAATCCCCTTACCATCTGAGCATGTTCTAATCGGGTGGGGAGCATGGATTCTGCAGTGAATGTTAACGGAAAACTTTTAAAAACTTTTGACACTCATCAAAACCTTTGACAATCGCGAAAGGCAGTCTAGTAGTAACTTCAAGAATGAAATACAAGTTTTGGATATTAAAGTACAGTTCGTGGCAATATGCAACAAATATGTACCTTAAATGTAAGAGCTTTATCATGTCATGAATCGTAAGCTTTTTCTGAGCAACGTTTTGAGAGATACTTCTCTCATCGTCAGGCTGATCAAAAATTATCAACGTGTATTGTGTATTGTTGAAGTGGTATGTTATAAGGCATTTGTGTCGAACTCATCTGTGAGCCACATCTGAATTAACTTGTCATTTCATCTTCTCCTTAAAACATTTGAAAATGGGCAAACGCAATGGCACATATTTCCATTTTTATAAAGTAAGGAAGAGGGTAGTTTAGAAAGCTATGCAAAAATGGTCACATTTAAACTCTTGTTTAAATCGTTGAACAGCCTGAACCAAAATTGCACTGAACACCACTTAAATGGCTAAGGGAAAATCCGATAGAGTGAACAGAATTCAAAATTTTAATTGGAACCCCAGCAATTGGTTTTGAATATTACTGGGAAACGTATATGTCTCACTGTTGGGAGAGTATTGCTATATCAAAGAAATACAATTAAAAAGCGCCATTAAGAGAAAAAGCAGAAGAGGTTTAAGAACCTAAACTTGTAGCAGAAGCAACAGAAAGTGGAAGGGATGAAGTCAAGTCCAAAGTAACGACAGGCGTTTTTTACTAATGCGAAATCAGTAAGTGAGGCTGCAGTTAAGGCAAGTTTAACTGTGTCAGAAGTGAGAGTTGAATCAGGTCGAAAATTTAACGATGAGGAAGTTTCTGGAAGACATCACGATGAAAGTATGTGACGTTTTGTGTCCCTACAAAAAGAAGTTGCTTAGTAAGGTTAGCAATAACAAAAATAACCTTTCAGATCTTGTAATTAGAATGTCTACTGACTTAACTGTTTAGTTGGCTTAAAGAGATAACGACTTTGTGGCATAAACTCTTGTTGTAGATAAGAGTACTGACATAACTGGCACAACACAGCTAGTTTTATTTGTCCGTGAGATCTACTCCAATTTGAATGTATTGAAGGAGCGTTTGAATATCAAATCAATGCACGACGACTAGAAAAGGCATTAAAAAATATAGATATTTGTATGTGGGAGTGTAGCAAACACGGCTGTGATTTAAGAAGGCCTGCTGCACTTACAACAGATGGGGCCAAGGGGTTTTGTGATGAAGGTTATACTATCGGTAGGATGCGCTCAGAACTGCAAAAACATTACTTTGTGAGTTGACAGTATACCACTGAATTATTTGTCAGAAGTCGCTGGGCACTTAAGTTCTCAAATGGAACATGTTATTAGGACTGTAATGCAAGCTGTGAATTTTGTTAGAGCCAAGGGCTTAAATCTCGACCAGGAAGTAGATTCAGAATACAGCGACATCCCTTGTCATACAGAAGTTCGGTGGTTAAGTCGGAGTAAGGAAAAGACTTTCAGACACTGAAGAATGAAAAGTGGAGGTATAAGTTGGAGTTTCTGGCAGACATAAGTGGACAGCTCAGTACATTAAACCTGCAGCTTCAGAATTCGGATCTCATTATCAGTGACATTTGTGATTAGGTAGAGGCATTTTAAGTAAAGCTACATTTATGGCAAATAAAAATGCATTAATTAAACTCATTCCACTTTCCCTGTTACCAAGTAAGCTTGAATCAAAGCAGTGCAACAAAATTCTTGAAAAAGGATTTTACCGCCAAACTGACTAAACTACGTATTGGATTTGGAAACACAGAAAATAAATTTTGAGCTGCTTGGCAAACCATTTTGACTCAATGTAGAACCTGCACCTTTACAAATTTAGATGAAGCTGCTACAACTATAGTGCAAAGAGAAACTAAAGGCAAAGTTTGGTTCTGTTGTGCCGGTGAACTCTATCTAATCCATCTCTAAAGTAAGGGGTCAACTTTCTCTTTATATGATTCAAACAATGCCTAAATGTGACTGCACATACTTGTGTGAGCAACTGTTTCTTGTGATGAAAATAAATGTATCATTACATAGACGTCGCCTCATAGATTAACATTTGAAACCTGTTCTGAGAGTGTAAGGAGCAAAGACCCTTATCCCTAACATCAATGAGCTTGTTGAGAAGAAAAGATGTCAAGTAGTAAGCTTCAATGAACAGGCCGGATGAAATGAACATTTACTTATAAAAATAAAATAATTGGAAATGTTTTACTCCAAAGGATAGTTTTTAACTTTATCGCTGTGTGTTTTTCAAGATGTTTGTATTCAAAACCTTTAAAGTTTGTTTTATTAAATAAAGTTATATCTTTTTTAGCTTGAGATTTCAAGTATACTCAGAGCTTAAGCCTTTTAAGCAGTTGAATTTGGCACCTAGCATCCGAAAAAACTTTAAAGTAATGACATAAATTGTAGTGCAATAAGTACAAAATTAGGAGTGTTGCAAGGAAGAAAAGCCATCACATGCTCAAGACATTGCAAAAGTCTTTACAGGTTGTGGTTGAAAAATGTGGTTTCTCGTTCCATCTATCTCAAAGGTTCTCGAACTCCTATTTCAAATAACAACCACTGCAATACCAGAGTTGTACTTTCGATGGCGAAAGGATTGCAGGCATGCCGTCTTAAGGTATAATGAAGAAAAAAAGGTTTCAGCTTGTTGCCAAAATACAAAAAACAAACGTTTAACTAATGAAATAAAATTTGCAAAAGTAGAAAATACATTTGTTTCAGGACATACTTTCAGTTATAAGCAGTTTGGTCATTGTACTTCTAATGGTCTGTAAACGATTTGTAGCACACTATTGTTTTATGTTTTAAAGATATTTTTCTTTGTTTATATAGTTTGTCTCTAACAAGTCAAGAAAACTTGTTTTTCCTTGATAAAGATTTGTATTATTCCCCGTATACATTATCCACATGCAATAATAATGAAAAGAATCATCTTTCCAAATATGTCCTGTTGTGCGTTTTGCTTTAGTAGAAAGTTGTTCTCTAGCTTCATTTTTCGTCACAATTGGGTTTAACTTCTTCAATAAAGAGAGCTATGAAAGACAAAAAGGAGGACCTTGATTTCACAATTGCTCCTCCCAACCACAGGAGACATCGGAAAGAAATTCTCCCATACCTGGATTTTTCAGACGACATTGCTCTGCTGTCCGACGCTATACAAGAAGCCTATAAACTCCTCTCGTACATAGAAACAGACCGTAAGAAGGTTGGGGTGGTCTCAATGGTCCCAAAACCAATTATATCGCTTACAACATAGAGAGCCCTCCACCATTTCACATAAGAGACAGCACTAAACTAGAATAAAAGCTTGGCTTTAAGCACCCCTGTTTTGGGGTCGACAATTTCGAGAAAGAAATCGTAGTCTGAAAAGCTCTGGCCGGGCATGTTCTCAAAGGAATGAGAAAAATATGAATTTCCAGCATGAAAACAGAGTTGAAAAGGCGTTTTTTTCTTGCCACAGTGGAATTCATTCTCCTGTACCAATGCAAGGCACGATCTATGACGGATACAATAGAGAAGTCTCTCAGTGGAACCTACACAAGAAAGCTGAGGAAAGCCTACAATACCCAATGGCGCTCCCGCACAGACAATGAGCAGCGATGTGGCAGGATGCCCACTGTCTGCCAAAAGAGCCTCGAGGACACTTCAGCTCCCAGGTCACTGTCACCGCTACCCCGAATTAAGTACACCGAAGCTTGTTCTTTGGGAACCATTGCACGGCCATAGAGGAAGAGGACTACCCAGAACCAGCTATATATACACACCATGGAGGGACACATGCCAACAAGCGGGCTGCAATGATGCCTGATCACGATGTTTGGAGGCAACATGTCAGATCCGGGCTACTGCTGACATAACTTACTAACCAATTAGAAAGTCCCCTAAATAACATCTCTGTTATCCTTACCGTAACTCTCCAAGCCTCTGGAATAGCATAAGATATACTGTTGAAGTGATTACCGTGCTGTAAAGTAAATTTGAGAAGTTTTTTGAAAAAGAACACTGGATATTGGTTGTCTTAGAGTTCTTTTGGGGTTCTTATGTTTCTTGATATTTACCAAGAGCTTGCTCCATGCTAGTGGTCTCTAGTGTGATCTGGCCTCATTTATTTAGACAAAATTTATTTATAAACCCTAAGGTTTATTTTGTGAATCCTACAGTAATTTTTGTAATTTTTTGTCAAGATTCGAAGTCATTGGGTGCTTTTGTTGCGTGCTGTGTTGGTTTAGGGAAACTGGGTCGAGGGAAAAGATAAATGGGAAAGGATAATTGGAAATAGGGCTAGACACTATCGCCGAAAAAATGTTTGTTTGTTTAGCTGAGAGGAAATACTGATTTACTGAATTTCTGCATCGATTAGACGACTATAATTAGACCAATAAACAATGCACAAGGAGGTTTACTGAAAAACTCGGCATATTTGGAGCATCAGCGTGGAGCAAAACAAATTTCTTGGTTGTCTTTAAGGAGGAAAGAATGAACCTGTGTTGTGTACGTATACCGGAAACCACTCAGCCAACTTAACTTTTAATCTTTTGAGTGGTTTTGCTTCAAAGTACGTAAGTAATCTCTAATTTTTGTTTTAAAGCAGACAGTCAAAGCCTAACTGGGGTCTTTGGCAGGAACTTTAACATCAATAGGAATTTTTTTCTTGCGCTTTGTTAGACAAGAGCGAATTCATTGTCATGCAGTAAAACATGAATAAATATAAATTTCCTTCAGAGACTCTTCCCAATGCAGTTGATTCATTACTAAGTAATGAGTCGCTGAAGGAAATGTATAGGTTAGACTCTAATATTTGTCCTTTAGGTTCTGGAATAGAATAAAATGCCATGGTACGATAGAAATTTAACAAAACAACAAAAACATCTATGTTGAAAATCATGTCCGTTATTTTCGTAAGAACCAGGCAACGCCAATTTTCTTTTGCTAATGTTATCCCTGTCTTAAAAAATGCTTTTTTATCCGTCTGATCCTGGCAAATTTCGACTTACACGTCATTAGTAAGGGTTTTGAACGATGTATCAGCAATGTAGTGAAGGCCTTGCATAACATGGGTCTTTTTTTTTATATTTATTACAGATTTAGAGGATATCGCTCAAATACGTCTGGTGAAGAATGTGGTATAACACTGAAAATTTATTGAGGTGGGGCACGCTGGCTTGGTTCAAAGAATTTCTGATTATGGCTTTTGTGGACGAGTCTGTAGTATCAATAAGTCATTTCCAATTGGTGTCAAACTGGATAAAATTATGTCTAATTAGTATTTCATTAATGCTGCCGTTTTCAAAGTGCTATTCTTAGTCCACTTTACTTACTTCTTTACATGTATGATATTTCCGTTAACTCGCTTTAGTTCATAAATACCTAGGCTGATGACACCTACTACCTTGTACCATGGCACTGGCCACAAGGTAACTCAGCAAAACAAGTCATACTTGCAAAAGATTTGGAGACTGACCCTCAGGCTGTCAGAGAATGTGGAAGGGAGCGGCTTGCTTACTTCAATGCACCCAAGTGTGGTAGACAGTCTCTCAGCAGAAAGCTGGGTACTTTAGAGAGCTGCTTGTTTGTATTGAAGGTTGGCTTAATGTGGAAAAAACTCAACTGATGTCGTTCAATAGAAAGTTGACATTTTCCCCTCAAATATAAATGGCCAGTTATTCCATTGTTAACTTTGGCAAGTTTGCTTCTCCTCTTGCGGAATGTTCATTAATGGAGATACTTAATGTGTCATATTCTCGAGATCGTTCTTGAGGTTCTGATATTCAATCTATCGAGAACCTGCTTCAAAGATGTTTGATTCTTTGTATCATTCTACAGAGCATCTTACTTTCAGGCTATTTTGTATCTCTTCAAATCCACCACCTGTCTCTGCGTGGAGCACTGTTGTCACATCTGGGCAGGTGCACCTTCATCTCATCTTAATGTTTTGGATCGAGCTCAAAGACATGTTTGTAACTAAATAGGTCTGAAGCTTGCTGTTACTCTTTAACTTTTGCCTTATTTACGAAATTTGATTTGTCTTAGTCTTTTCTATAGATATTATCATGGTAAGTATTCTAACCAGCTTTACTCCCAGATACCCGGTCAGTTTGTTGCATCTTGCGTGACAAGTTTCTCTCAAGGCCTGTATCCTCATGCAATTGTTCTCCCTTATTGTAATAACTCTTTCTATGAATGGAGTCTTCCCCTCGGGTGGCCAGATTGTGGTGCTTTTTTGCTACGGAGTGTTTTTCTCCATCATACGAATTTAACATTGTTAAGTCTAAGGCTAACATTTAATTTTTGTCAAAGTATTTTTTCTGTCATCTTTCACATTTCGAGACATTTAATGGCTTTATGCTTCGTGTGGTTCTTAATCATAAAAGAATCTATGGTCCTGTATAAGATTTACTATAATTTTTAAAAATATTTTGACCCCTGTTATGAATCCTCTTCGCTTTATGAAAAATATGTTAAAATGTTTTATTTTTTGTTGATTCAATTGTGGTTTTTATTTTTATTTTGAAGATCACAATCTTAATTGAATAGAATTGTTGTAAATAATTTTTTTGTCGTTAATTAGCGATTTAAATTCTATTAGCAGGTGTCTGTATATGCTCATTCTTGGTTTTGAAGTAAAACGGTTTCTATTCTTTTGATGTTTTTTTTCCGCTGTAACTTTTCAAAATTGGCTTTTGGTCTGGTCTTATCAAATAAATTGTCACCAAGAGGATTCAGTTTGTTTGGAAAAGTAGGCATGCAGCCTGACAAGCTGGCAATAAGGTTTTCCAGTTTGTTTTCAGTCTTTGTACACAATCCACAAGTATCTATTTTTTGTTTTATTTGAATGGAATAAGATGAATAAAATTTCAGATTTATTTTTGATGCAAACAAATAATTACTTTAATTGCCTAAGCTTAGATTATTTTTGTCATCTCTGGTGTCTCTTCAGATTATTGTCATTTAAACTTCTTCCTGTCTGGTTAATCAAGTGGCACATACCTGTCTTTTCCCCAGAGAGCCGATGTAAATTGATTTAAAAAGTTATATTTGATGGATTTTAATCATGGAAATTACGATACGCTAGATTATACACGTAGTTATTTACGCTTCTCGGCATTTTGGCTAAGATCAAGTGTAGAGCTCTGGTCTCTCCTTGGTCGGGTCTTCGGTTATAGGGCCCAACCACGCAGGACAGATGGTCTTGAGGTGCTTGACGCTTGGCTGATGACCAACCCAAGAAGAAGGACCTTCTCGCGGAGGGCCCTGGAGGAGCGACCCGTATACCTTGCATTTTATGGTGTCTTGCGTGCTTTCTGTCCCACTTTTTCTTGATCTGTTGCTTCCTTTCGGATCTTTCATAGGTGGATATCTGTGAAAGACAAAAATGGGCCCAAAGGTTTACCAGGGGTTCCATCAATGAAAGACCCAGTTATTTACACTCTTTGTTTTGACTAATATATGTATTTGTATTATTTTTATGTTTTCATTAAGAACGTTCAAAATGTCAAATGGTTGTGTACTAGGGCGAATTTTGTAGCTTATGAAAATAAAACGGAATTCTTCGATATTTTCAAAGCTTGTTTCAAAACAATTTTCAAGAACTATGGTTTTATCATGTTTTTTCAAGTTTTTCTTGAGGATGTTTAGACCTTCATACCCAAGGATATTTCCTAAATTTAAGGAGGTAAGTTTTCTTGAAATTATACTGCTTCTAATTTTTATGATGGAGAGAGGTCATTTTCTTTTCTCTACAAGTAAACGCTTCTTCTACCAGTTTATTGAAAAACTCTTATATAAGGGAATAAGGGTTTCCTTTCAAACCTGCTGTTTACTTCTTTGAAAAAAATATAATCATATGTGTAGGATTGTCGGTGTCGGTGTATTTGATAGAGATCGAATTACCAAAGGAAATTTTTCTAAAGTTGTGTTCTCACTCTAAACTTTAACTGCGAAAAGAATTACGGTTGCCATCTTTAAATCTTAAGAGAAGTTCTTGACGTATAAATACTGTCCCAAAACTGGTTTAGCACAAAAATTCCAATTTAAGCTATAAGGTTCAAAGCCTGTATATTTTTGTAAATTATTTACTTCCACTTGCTTATTCAAATTTTTGTTGACCCGTTAAGAAATACCCTAAGGATTTATCAATTTTTTTTTATAATCATGCCTGTGTTATCCGCTGTTTTTGGAATTTTTGTTCTTTGCATTTTAGTTAAATTTCCTTAAAAAGCTTGTTTAATCTGATTTGGTTTTACTTTATTTAAAAGGATATGAAAGAGATAAAGGAAGCACTCATCTCCCAAATCTTTGTGCTTTAGTCTACTCCAAACAGCAATTTCCTTTCACTTATTGTTTTATACCGGTCTTAAGTCATATTATAACAATCACCTAATCTAAAATATGAGTATTTTGATGAAAAAATTATTGCTAGCTTAGTCGAAAAGAATTCCTTAATGTAAAACTAAAAGATCAGCTGTAATATATTATGAGTTAACGTATCACTTTTATCACATGATTGATAGTATGCTTTTCTTGATTTTCTCCTTTTAAAATAACAGCAGTGAAACAATAATAGTAGATATTACAGCAGTACTTGATGCTGAAAATGAAGATAAATTTTTTAAAGTGAAGTCACTAGATCTCAGTCCCCTAGCCCAAAGTTTTTTTCCACTTTCTATGGTCAATATTACTTGAGGTTTACTTTTTATTACTTTTTTGTTATTTTTAGTTTTGAAATTGGCTTTATTACATGACATTCCTTTTCGGAGGAATACCTAAATAAAAATCCAATTAATATTGGATTTTAGCCCAATGCCGACAAACGGCGGAAGGCGTATTTGATGATGATTGTTATTACACGTCGTTTCTGGGTTATGGAAAACTTTTAGTTTGTTGAAATCTTGTTTTTTATCTCTTTGAGCTTGTCAAAAAGTGTTGAAAAACTTTTCTTGTAGAACTCGGTAGGTAATTTATTTATTTATTTCTGGTGACGTCCTCCTTTGTGATTGGTATAAAGCTATTTTCACTTCTTTTTAAATGATTTCTGCTTCAAATTACTTTATTCTATGCTCATCCTAATAATATTGTTATTTTGTTAAAGATTTCTTTTTTTTGCACGATTTTGTGAGTGGTCTACTACTTGCATAAATTATGCCAAAAGTTATAAGTAATGTCTAATATTTCTATTTTTTATATTGAAATTCTGGATTTTTGTTTTAAGGGTCGTATATTAGATTATTTTCGTAAGTTTTTTTTTTCAGCCTACGATATTGTGAGATATTAGGTACCTTTTCTTCAATATTTTTTGCTTTTTAATTGCCTTCTGTTTTTGTGTAAGTTTAATCTATATCTGAAACTTCTGTTGTATGCGTAAAAGGATTTGTTCTAGGAGTTTTTTATAAGTTTTAAAGTTTCCAAATTTATCCTTACCTCCGTCATTACTCCTAATACAGTAAAATTTCCCCAGTGTACGGGCAAGAGGTTTAGCGACATTCCACTATTTTCTACCACTTTTCAATTATATATCATATCTAAAATCTTTCAATTTTCTGATTTCTGGTAAAAGTTTGTTTTTTTAGAATAGGTGTTAACACAAAATGTCCTTTATTTAACTTCTGATTCTTCTGATCATTTTGAAAGTAATAAGTTATGCTGAGATCAGTTAGTGTAATAAAATCTGACTGTTTGGTTTTCGTGCTATTTTCAATTTCTTAATACTTTATTTTGAAATTTAAAATATTTGGCATTCAATTAAATTTAAATAAATAAATACCCTCGGTAAGGGGAGGGAATGAATTTAATTAAGTATTGAAATAAATAATTACCTCTTGCATGGTACAATCTGTCGCTTACCATGAAACATTCTTGTTCGAGCGCCAGCCACGTCTCTCAAAGTAATGTTGCCAATTCACTTCTCCGTTATAAGTGTCATACATATATACATATATACATATATACATATATACATATNAAATCTGACTGTTTGGTTTTCGTGCTATTTTCAATTTCTTAATACTTTATGTTGAAATTTAAAATATTTGGCATTCAATTAAATTTAAATAAATAAATACCCTCGGTAAGGGGAGGGAATGAATTTAATTAAGTATTGAAATAAATAATTACCTCTTGCATGGTACAATCTGTCGCTTACCATGAAACATTCTTGTTCGAGCGCCAGCCACGTCTCTCAAAGTAATGTTGCCAATTCACTTCTCCGTTATAAGTGTCATACATATATACATATATACATATATACATATATACATATATACATATATACATATATACATATATAAGTTCTTAACCCAATAGCCCATACGGGACTCTGGGGCACTGACTAATATACAAGTCGGTTTGACAAACTAAAACTTTCTCTCGGTGAATTTCCGCAGAAATGCCTCTGGCGACTTTCCCTTTTTTACTTCTTTCACTGTCACATTTTCTACCACTGTCTTATTACGGTTGTCTCTTCTCGTATATCTCTCGTCGACGAACATGAGCCTTTTTGTTAACAGCCAATGGGAAAATGGGAGCCCTATTTTAATTTAATCGATAACATTCAAACATAAGAGATTCAAACCTAATACAGTAAGAGCATTTGTAATAGGATTTGTGAAATTATTCCTTTCTCGAGGTTACTTTTGCTATCATAAAGCATATTTTATGAGATCTTTGTAATGTTTTATCAAGATGTTAATTGGAAGCACGTTTTCTTTTTTAAATGTGATGTACGAGGGTGAGTCAGAAATAAGTGCCTTTTTTACAGTAGACAAAGTTTTAGATCAATTTGCCTTAATTTTTATCCGGTTGTACTTTATAATAAAACTGCAGCTGACTAAAATTGTTTGGCACTTTTCCTGTTTAATAGACTAGCTAGAAAACTTTAATCTAATTGTCCCCTTATAACAGCATCAAAAACAAAGGGCAGTGATCGAATTCCTTGTTGCAGAAGGAGGAAACTTCTTGTTACGATATACTTACTACAATATAATGTATAAAATAATTATGCCTATAGCAATGTATGTAAGTTGGTCTGTCTTCTAAGTGATCAAAAGGTGGGAACTGTAAACGTTTTTACCTGCCCTCCACTTCTGTGAAACTTGTCAATAAACCAAAACAGTTGTTCTGATCTGACATGATTGTCTATAACTCCTGAAGAGTTAGCCAAAGGATTTAGAATGAGCCATAGCAGTGTTTAAAACATTGCTGAATCGCTTTGTTTTCTTTAAGTCAATGCCTGCACTGAAACTCTATAAGAAAGTAAGAGACAGAATCCTCTTTGAAATTTCTAGAATAAAAAAAATCAATGGAACAGCGTCACTCTTCTTCTTTCAGGTGTCAGACCTGGTGCAAGCATTGATGATAACGGTCTTCAAGTCCTTTCTGCTATCAGTTAACTAGATGAAGGGACTGTTTTATAAATTGTCTGTTACAAAGCTGTTCAGGTTCTCTACATATGACGCTCTTTGTCTTCCCCTGTCTCTTCTTCCCTCAATTTTTCCTCAAGTAACAAGTTTTTCTCATCTTCCTTTCCTGTTGATACGACCAAAGAATTCCAATTGTCTTTTTCTGATGGTTATTATTAGAGAACTCTACATCATTAAAACTGAAAAAATTCCAGGACGGGAAAGTTAGCTAGAAAAATCGTTGCTGTTGTTTTTTGGATACTCAAGGTGCCATTCGGAATTGATTTCGTGTTAAAAGGAAAAACAATAGACCATATAGAGAAATTCTAATAAGCCTCAAAGCAAGAATCGGACAAGTACCACCAACCTTACCAATCGTTCTTCTTCTTTAAATGGATAGTTCATAGAGCTGAACAGCCGTGGCTCTCCATGCATTTCTGTCCTGTGCTAAGTGATGTAGATGAGTAAAACTTCGTGTACTACCATATTCGCATACATTGGGGCTAAACCTTGTCTTAGGTCTTCCTCTACCCCTATTACCATAAACGGACCCAATAGGCAAATCTTTACAGATGTCATCTTAAGCACATGTCCGACGAAGGCCAATTTTCTTTTTTTTTCCAATCGTTAATGTCCTCTTTTTGTTTGATGATGCTCTAGCGCAAACAGTCATCAAAGGAGACACCTCTCCATTTTAGTGGACAACTTTACCACATCGCACATACTCTACAGACGTAGAGCCTTTAGATTATCAATTCCTTTAGACTCATTTAAAAGAGTTTAAGAGGCAAAATATATGACAATGACAGAAATCTAACAACTGCAATCGAGAAGTAGCTGAAAGAAGAGTTGGCAGAATTTTACGAGGCAGAATTTTACAAGGCAGAAATACATGCCCTCATTTCAAGATACGATATTGGTATTGGGAGAAATGGTGTCCTTCTTATAAACAGGAATGTGATTTTTAGAAGATCAATTAAATTTGATACATAATACATGTCTCTGTGTCAGCAATTGTTCCTGTAATAAAGTAAAAAAAACCATTAACTTTTCCCTCGCCGAGTATTAATCTCTTATACTCAAAAGTATTTTAACAGCACTTAATATTCATTTCCATCTTTTCTTCTTTTATTCGTATCATGTTTTCTCAGTTCATTGGTAAAAATCACACCTAATTGATTTATAAAATGGAAAGGGATTTTTACGAGCCTATATATTTTTTATGGGAGTACATAAACAAAAGAATAAAGAGTAAAAGGGAGGACATAATAAAATCCTTGTATATGCCAAAGTAATTAGCGGATTCCATAACAGATTTTCTAAATTTAATAAATAATATGAATTCCCAAGACCATTAGCAAATACTAACAATGGATGAATATCCTAAATTACTGTCATTATATTTTGATACGTAGCTGCCTACTCCTGAATTCATCCTTAGTGTTTAGGGCTGGTTTGATGTCCCTTATGTGGAGTGCCTCCAGTGTTTCTAAATGGTCTTATCCTTTGATTGTTGAGTCGACGATCTAAAGGTTGTCAGAGTCAGCTTCACGTCTACAGCAGTTCCAAAAATGTGTTTTTACTGGCCCATCTTTTCGCCCTTTATGTTCCTTAAAGTGTGTGATGACATGTCGACCTGTTTGGCCGAATAATGTGTATATTTTTTATCTGACGATTGTATTTTACAATGTTATTGCTGTAAAAAATTGGTCTTTGAATATATCTTTAACAACAATAACAGATTTACTACAGTTAGAAAAAATAATGTTTATTCCTTTATTAGTAATAAAACAGTACTCCCTAATATCCCTTTAGCAGTGTTTATTCATTTCCTTCTTCTTTGATTTAAGAACAATTGATGATATGGTCTGTATGATAACTTTGATTTTTTGCTTGTTAGTATTTCCAAAAAACCCCCAACTATTCCCGTTTTAAACGCCACAGAAATAGGTACACATAACTCAACAGAAATTATTTTTCCCACTGGCCAGAAGACTTTAAATTATTAGGTGTAATTAAAAATATGATCGATGTTTGAATATCCAGCTCTAAAATTGGGTTGTTTTTCATCTGAAAGTTGATTAGAATAAAAAAATTTAAAGTCATTTGTTACGTAGTCCTCTAAGCAATTGCTAGTGTTAAACCCTGTAGCTGTTTGAAGCAATTCTTACCTTTATACTATATACTGATTAAATATTACCTATAAGTTAAGATTGTAAGAGTCCTTCTGCACCTTAGTTTTGTTATGTCATTATTATTTCTCCCCAAATTGGTCGCCTCGTTATTTTAGGAAGATTTATTACATTTATAATTTATTTTCGTTTTACATAATTTCGTTTGTTGACGTGACGAATCCACATGGTGGGAAATTTGTCCTGCCTATTTAGTCATTATTCTCACATTTCTGTGAGAAGTGCAGAATCACAATAAGTGATGTAACGCACAACAGAAAGAGAGATTATTTAGAATAGGGCCTCCATCATGTGATGCTTCATGATTTTTATCAGCCTCGTCATTGTCTTCATTGAACCTTTTGAAATATTCAAAAAATAAATCAAAGGAAAAATAATTGAATATATCCTTTTTTCATCTTGAATTACACCGGGCAGCACGCATTTTGTTGCACTAAAAAAAGACTTTTCTATAGTCAATTTCAGTCTTTAGATTTCAAATCGCTTTTTGTCTGCAAGCTGCAGATTTTATGCAATTTGAGATTTTTATTTTTTTTTAATCTTTCGTTATTATAGGAAATTGCAATATCTGCCACAATTCTTTTGTTCATTTGAATCTTAAAACGGCATGAAAGTCATTTATGTATATTAATTAAGGCAAAAGAAACAGCTTTAAAATGTGATTGTAGAGTAAATTACACAATTGTTGGTTGTGCCATATTTTCTGATAGTGTTTCTTAGAAAACATTAGTCTCTATCCCAAAGTTAGATTAGCAACCTTCAGAACATCACCACAGCTGATGGAAGCTTATCAACTTCTTTGTGTATTTTATTCAGGCAGAAATTTGCGTTTGTAACTTTTGCATTTGTACACTTCATCTGGGCAATCTCCTTTAATGCTCCAGCAGTAGTCAGCCATCATAGTTTTGTTTCAGCGCCCTTGGTAGCGTTCTTCCATGATCTTTAGGTCTCGGTAGAATCGTTCTCCTTGTTCGTCACTCGCATCCCCCAGGTTGTCAGGGAACTTATCAAGATGGTTGTTCAAAAAATGAAGCTTGATGCTCACGTTGCACCCGAGATCACGAAAAGCGAGGAACATTCGGTTCACAAGTTCAATGTAGTTCTCCGCCTTATTGTTTCCAAGGAAGGTCTGAACGAGTGCCACAAAGGATAACCATGATGCCTTTTCTATACCGGTCATCTTAGCAACAAACTGATGATCACGAATTGGGATTCCAATCTGTGGCCCATCAAACACGCTTGCTTTGATCTTCTCAAATGATAACCCTGGTAAAGCTGTGATGATGTGTTAACATTCACCTTTGGCTTCCAGTGCCTTGATAAATTGCTTCATCAAGCCTAATTTGATGTGAAGAGGAGGAAAGATGATCTTATCTCTGTTTATGATATTTGGAATGCCTGCTTCAAGGGTGTCACGAACTGGCCAGTCCTTCTAGACCCAATGTCTGTGTCGTGCTCGCTGTTCCACATACGGAGGAAACATGGAAAATTGGTGAAGCCTTTCTATTGTCCAAGAAGAAAGTTGACCATCTTTAAGTCTACACAAATGATCCAATTGTGCTTATAATACTTTAATAAGTCCATGACCATTCTTATATAATCATAGTCTTGCCGCAAATGCACTGAGTGACCGACAGGTACTACTCCATAAACATTGCCATCATGTAAATGAACACACTTTAGACTGCGTTTTGAACTGTCTAAAAAGAGTCTTCGTTCAGCAGGAGTATAATAAGATACACCCAGTTCTTTGAGAAGCCCTGGGATATCATGGAAGTAAACAAACTATCTGTCGTCTGAACAGAAGGTCACAAAAGGCTGGTCACGATTTCTTAAATATGATACTTTATCAGAGTGATCAACAAGATTTCTGCCTTGTAATTGTGATGCCAAAACCTCTGCTGCTCTCTTTGAAAGACTCAAATCCCGCACTAAATCATTCAGTTCAGCCTGAGGAAAAGGGCTGGGGACGGGGAAAGGTTCAGTGTCTGAAAAACAGTCCTCCGATTGTAAACACTTTTCTGACAATTCACTGTCACAACTGCCTTGCTCGCTTGCATCATGTCCAATGTCTTTATCGTCCAATAAAGGCAAGCCTTTCAAAACTGGAACAGAAACTTCTTCAGAGTGTGGAGCAGGCCGAATAGCTGAGGGAATGTTCGGATACGTAATCTTATGTCGGTTTTTCTTCCCAACACCCGTTGTCTTTACTATGCAGAAATAATAGTCTTGTTTCCTGCAACTTATTTATATTGCCTTGTGTGTATGTGGGAACTTGCATTGCTCAAGGCGACATGGACAAGCAGTTCTTTGTCACATTCTTCAAAATCAAGCATTAGCTTCTCCGCTATTCCAGAACAAAACTATCTCTTTCCAAAATTTTTTTTTGATTTCTTGTTATAAGTTACTTGTTGATTCATGAACAAATCCTAATGCTACCTTCCTTTTCCCTGAGCTGGTTTTTTGAAGTATGCGCTATCAATTATTGGTCTGCAATTTTTTGTCACTGAAATGTGAGTTTCTTCTATATTTGGCATTATTAAATTGGACGCAATCTAGAAGATGCATTTATGTTTCTGTGACATTTCATGAAAAGTGAGTTGATCATCATGATCGTTTTGTCTAGAATTAGCTTATTTTTAGGAGAAATTTCAGAGGAATTAAAAAATAGGGAATTGATTTCAATGGAAAATCTGTCAGCTCTATGTTGAACTACGAAATATTGTTACGAATATTAAGCAAATCCAAAAACACAGACTGAACAAATTAGTATGCTATAGAACAGCACAATCCGTACTTTAAAAAATATTAAAACAGTTTTTCAAGACACAAAAAGTTAAGAAGAGAAGAAAATATTTTTTTGCTTATTAACATCAAAACAAGATACCAGACAAAAACGCGGCTGTCAAAGAGTTTGAAAAAATATTGAATATAAGGGCTAAAATTTTGAAATTTGAAATAAACAAGCATTCCACCATGCAGTTGGCTTATTATAGCAAACTAATAAAGAGAAAAGCAAATGCTTACAAGAGACTCTCTGCTGCCGGAATCTACATAAAATCAGAAAAATGGTATTTATTAATCTTAATTAAATACTTTATTTACTAGTAATCAGTTAAACACAAATATTTTTGTATCTATACAACAGTAATGCATAGAGTATTTATTCTATTCATTACAAATGATATATAAATATAAACATACACGAACAAAGGAATACAAACAATGGTTCAAAAACATCAGTGTCATAACTTTGCCGTCGACCCTGGGACCTTAGAGAGACTGGGATTATAAAAAAAATATTAAAATTGAGAGAAAACAAAACTGCACTGATAATAATTATACCCATGGCAGCACGAGATGACAATAAAACCAATGACTTTTTTAATACCAGGATTTGGCAAGAAAACTGAAAAAGTTATTGGATACATGTAAAAGTAATCTCGTAAATTATAGAGGTCAGGAGTTAAGAAATCAAATGGGCAAGAGAGATAAGGAAGCAAATGGACAAACTCTCTGCGTGTATGGAGATTCTAGATAACACTAAAAATAGAGAAGTTCTTGAGATTTGGATATTTTCCGGATAAATTCTCTTTTACAAATTGTCAGTAATGACAATTACAATCATAATGATATATTGATAGTAAGAGAAATAATCGTTTGGGAGAAAACAGAGTTTAGTTTACATCACAGAAAAAGCTGCAGTAAGGGTCAAGGTAACAATAAAAGGGTTTATAAGACTTTAAAACCACCACGGTTCTAAAGAAAACCCATTGCCAGAGACTAGAGAGAGAGAGACCACACGTCACAGGTGGCATTATTTTAAGACTGGTGTTTGGAAGGCACGTGTTTGAACTGAGAGAATAAGTTTGTTCACTGATCAGCGCACACTATCAAATACATGTCTTCCTAATTCACTTTTTAATTCTTGAGTGAAATACCAATATTGACTGCGTACTGATACAGTTTTTAATGGTAATGAAATGACAAGTAATAAGAACGTAGCTATAACTTTACTGCTGTGGAGATTGTAATGAGTTCGAGAAACATGTAGGCTCATCATATTCCTGGTCTTACGATTTTATCATGCTCGGGAAAAAATATGTTAGAGATGGGAATAGTGCGACTGCTGGTATGTAACAGATAAAATAATTTATGAATTACTATATACTTTATTTGACATTTTTAAGTATGTCTTTTTGCTCTTTTTAATAGAATGATCTCAGTAAAATCTCACTAAAATCAGAACCCGAAAACACAACAGTGATAATGTAAAATGTACATTCTATATAACGAATTTTACTAATCATTACACAATTACCATAGGTTCTTATATCATTCTATACTTTAGCATTAATATATCGCAACTCTCTTAAAATTTTATTCATTACCAAATCATTGTAGCAAACATCTTTGATTTTATTACTTTACTGTAAATATCATTGGTAATCAAATTTCGAATTTTATCATTAACAAATGCCTCTAAATGGAAAAAGCCCTTGATATTTTTTAAGATGTGCTTCCTTTTGTTATTCTGTTTTCCAAGATAATAAATTAGACTATAACTTACTAGAACTGTGTAACTTACTATAGCCGATTGTTTCTACCAAAATAGATAGCTACTTGTCATTAAACGTGTTAGCGTGTACTCGATTAAAAGGAATATATACTTTGTAAAGCTGGTCAACATTATGTTGCAAAAATAGTGCATTTTGAAGATTACAGATATATGCTACTACCGACACAGTTTTAAAAGAAACATTAAAATGAGAAATAAAAAGTTTGGTTCAAATTGAATTTTTGGTATATTTATTCCAATATTCTGGCTTTTAATGCTATCATAGCCATAAAATATGAATTAAAGATATGAAAAGCGACATTATCAGACTCTAGAAATTTTGCATCTCTCTTCCCTATATTTTGTTTACAGCTTAAGCTATTTTAAACGTTCACAGCTCGTATCACCAATATAATGTTTTTGCTTAAAAGCAATGATTTAATTCTTGTTTTAATAAGATCACTAAAGTTACGTCAAACAAAACTCAATTCTCTAAAACTATTTCTCTACACCTGCAGTTCTCTCATTCTTTTCCTACTATTTTAATATATTCTTTTTGAAAAATTCACCTCCGTACTAATTTTTTCTATCTTATCAGCTGCTGCTTAACTCATGAATATATATTTATGAATATATATATATGAATATATATATATATAATGAATATATATATATATATATATATTCAACACTTTCAATTTACAATTTTTGTTATTATTAAGTAACCTTTGAAACTTTGGATCCAGTTGTTCAATATTCTATTCACTACTTTCAGTAACAGAGAAGAAACAATTAAGCAGTCTCCAAATCTTAACAAGAATTAGAATTTTCAAAAAATTAACAACTTTACATTGGTATGTATTTTTTAGTTTAATAATATTTCCTCATTTTAACTCCTAAAATTAAATATATTAGTATAACTTAAAGTATAGTATCTAGAAAAAATTGAAGCAAAGCTATTTGATTTTATTTGACTTTAAAAATAGGTGCCCCAATGTCAGGATACAAAGAAAATTATGCTTTGTTGTTATTGCGTAATATATAGTGACCGAAGCATATTTATGAAACCATAAATTCTCTCTTAATAAAAGTAATGGACGTACTGTGATCAAATTGTTCTATCCTTAATAATGGCAGGCTACTGACCTGGTACATGTTTTCTCAAATAGGGCTAGGAGAGAGGAAAAATCAATAAAAGAATCATAAGAAGAAAACCTGAGGAAAAAATATAAATATAACCTATTGCTGTAACTTGGCTTCTAGCCTTGCCGAAGGTGTAACTCCTACAAATATAAAACAATCCTAAAAAATCCAAAATCTCGAGAGACAGATTTAAAACAGACACTCAAATACTGTCAATGAAACTGCAAATGCGACTCTTGAAAATAAAAAGGTTGAGCCTTGCTGTTTGAAAGGAAAAAAACCTGATCGAAACTAACCTACAAATATCGGCTAAGATATAACATCAAACCAGCTTATATAGAGAAAACATAGATTCCCAGTTCACTTGTCCTCTCTCACTGCAGTTCAAGTAGCAGCTCATTTTACAGGATATACCCAATTGTAACTATTTACATATTTGCAATTTATTATATTTCTCAAGTATACTCCTTCCACAGGCAACAGTGTGCCCCCCCCCCTAACTCTTCAGTGATTGCCAGCTCCTTGTCTCTCTTCAGTACAATGATGTAATTGATCTGCCTAACGCCCCTTTCACAAGTATCCTGTAGTCATCTCCCACCATACCAGGCACAATTTTAATTTTGAATTCAGTGTTTAGCCAATAGTCCCGTTCCGAAGATTATTTTTATTTGTTGGTAATATATATATATATATACGTAAATTCTGTTCTGAGTGGATTTTTTTCATTCTGCAAAAGGTTTATTCTGGTTCTGAGGAAGTCAGAGTGACGGACCTTCTCCTGTCATGTTTATTCTTGTTGTTATTGTTTTTGCATTACAGCTGTATACTTTTTTCAAGTTCAGACGGAGCTCTTCCAATAACAAACATTGTAGGACCTTGGTATTGTAACTGCAAAGCTTTCTCTGCTTAGCTAGACAATCAAGTTTAGTTGCATAAATTTTGGGGGCTGATTCCCTGTAAAGCTCTTACTCTATGCCAATACCACAACTTTTCAATATGAATCTTGAGATTAATCTTTAACCAAATCACTCTTCAACATCTCAAAAAAAATTGAAAGTAAAGGGAAAAAGTAACTTTAATTTATGCTAAAGTAATTTGAAAACGACTGTACCAATTCTCCTGTTTGATTCTGTTATCAACAGAAAATATTTTATTTAATACACTGATTTAGTGTACGTTAATGGTTAAAAATCATGAGACAAATGGACGAAAGGAGAGATTGAGGTTGGTATGTTGACAAAGGTATTTTCCTGTCAGAAAAGAACTTACAAAATGCATTGACTTTTCTCTTGACTTAGGGAGCAATAAAATAGAATTCACTTGAAAGAAATCAGTGGATCCTGTCTCTATCTGCACAAAAATATGATTCACCCACGTTTCAGTTACACACCACGGATCTAATATGTCCCCTACGTTTAATATTTATTAAATACATACATGAAAAGAGTGACAGAAAAATATGTGAGCGAAGTGCCCAACGTTTGAAATGAATTAAGAAAAAAATGTTGGTTATACATATTCAACTCTACAGTCGAATCTCCAAGAAACAGCTTCTTCACTGAACCTCTGAAATATTATTGTTCTCAATGCTCACCATAACATTTCGGAATCGCGTGGAAATTAGCATTTTGTATTCAGAAAATAGACAACAGTGATCAACTCTAGATAGGCACTTCCTTACTAATGTGATGCAAAACATAGTAAATTTTTCTTTTAAATTCCGAAGAAAGTTACTGTTATCCACGAGGATGACAGGTAGTAGTCGGCCTATTACTTTGATTTTCCCACCAAGACTGATCTCATTAAAAAAATTCAAAAAAATTGGTGATGCATGTCTTCATTTGCACATGAACTGTACATTTCTGAGTATACTTTCTCTCCTCATCCATGATTTTCAACACGCACACATATATATACATATATACATATATGCATATATACATACATACATACATTCATATATACATACATACATACATACATACATACATACATACATACATACATACAAACGAAGGCTTGTGTTTTTTACTCGACAGTGTTCCATATTTGTGAATAACAGTAGTAACAAATTCTTCTGCATGTAACCATGTTATGTGGGGCTGATGATCGCATGAAAATTTAGTTGCAAAGGAAAAGAGTTATTCCTCAAGTCTATTGTATGTATGTTTTATCTGCCAAAAGTGAGTTGTGATAACAAATAACATGTGCACTCCGCACTACCAATCACAAGTCAATGCAAATCTTTCAGATTTCAGAAAAACAAATAATTTTATGCAGCAGAGTATTGAAATTCTAGTCTCTTGATTCTTTAAATNATACATACATACATACATACATACATACATACATACATACATACATACAAACGAAGGCTTGTGTTTTTTACTCGACAGTGTTCCATATTTGTGAATAACAGAGTAGTAACAAATTCTTCTGCATGTAACCATGTTATGTGGGGCTGATGATCGCATGAAAATTTAGTTGCAAAGGAAAAGAGTTATTCCTCAAGTCTATTGTATGTATGTTTTATCTGCCAAAAGTGAGTTGTGATAACAAATAACATGTGCACTCCGCACTACCAATCACAAGTCAATGCAAATCTTTCAGATTTCAGAAAAACAAATAATTTTATGCAGCAGAGTATTGAAATTCTAGTCTCTTGATTCTTTAAATCAATTTGTTAAAGTGTTATTACACTTTTTTTGAGAGGTGGAGCTGTGATGTTTGTACGCCATACTTTTATCATAAGACCATCTTTTCACGAATTTGTCTCAACGCAGAATGCTAATAGCTAAAACTTTAGTCAAAAACATTAAGATTAAAAAAGTTAATCTACAATAACATTTCGTCAAAACATTTTCGCAATGGTAGAAAACTGTAGCGATAATCCTCAGAAATACTTTTTATCAATAGAAAAGTCTTGCAATTAGTAGAATCTCTGCTGGTCACCATGGATTGTTGCAGGGAGATCTGAACTTAAAATTTTGAGCAGGGCGTGGTTTAATGGTTGTTGCAGTTGCTCTGTTATCCTGAGGTTTGGGGCTCGATTAGTAGGCAAAAAGATTTTGGAATTTTACAAATGGGAACTATTGATTGGGGTCAAGAAAAAGATCCGATCAAGAAATTCTTTACTGGTACAACAAAGACTTTCTGAAGAGTACTGTTTAAGCCCGCCAGAAAAAATGATGTCAAAAGCAGAAAAAAAAATGAATTTAAACACGTATTGTGAGAAAATAAAAAATGATAAATTACACAAAAAATATGACTTTATTATCTGAACATAATAAAAACCTTAGCTTTTAGATGTTTTTACCAGTTAAAAACTTTTGTCTCACAGGTCTTACCGTTTTAGGAATTCAACCTTGTGGCAAAATAAATCAGCTTTTATCATTGTAACAGGAACCTCGACATAAACTCGAAAATGAGTTATGCTAAAGGTTACTTGCTATTAGTGGTCACTTGCCAACAAAGAAAATTTCTTAGACCTACCAGTAACAGTCGCAATTTATTTCCGCTGTAAATTGACCGTCATTTGCTCTCTGCGTCCAAATTCCAGTAGAAGCTCATTCAGGCTCTCAACGGAATTCATTCTTTGTCAGTAGTTGAACTAATTTCTGTCAAATTATGCGATCCTTTCCATCCCTTAGCTACAATCTGCCCATGTTTAAACCAAAGCTGTTGTATTATCAGCTTGCAAGCTTATTTATCACAAAACTGAGACTGACATTGACACTTTTAAATAGTAAATGGAGAACACCTCTAACGAAAGTTGTATTTTTGAATGGTCTTGTGGAGTGTAAATAACGACCCGCCTCTGAAAACCATCACCAATATGGATTCCTGAACAATATCCTTGTTTATAAATTTGGCTGAATATTTTTACTTCAAGTTTAAACTTAAAGAATGACATTTTTTAGCCCATTCTTTTTGAAGCTAAAGAGTTTATAAAGTTATGTTAAAAACAATTTCTTTTCCTTTTCTTTGTCTGCAGCGCTCTGCAATTAAAATACTCTTCTTGGTCATCATATCATTATTCGGATACACATATTTTCAAGGCTTGGGAAAACTCATGAGCAATATGGAATATAATTCAAGATATAAAAGTACAAATCTCTCCGCCGAGGAAGGATCAAATGGTAAGATCCAGAGGATGTTTAGTACTTTTCGTTTTGTTACACTGTAGTACGATTCATTAATTGACCATTTTCTACAATATCTCTATTGTACAAGTGTCTTACATTAGAAATACCACAATTAATATTTTTTGTGAAAAAAAAAATTGAAAAAAAAGAAGTTGGGACTTTTTCTTTGATAAAAGAAACAGCCCTATCTCTTAAACTTTGTTTAAATGAAAAATTGATGTTGCAGAAGTCAAACGTAAACTTTGTAGGGGAATAGTTGTATGTTTGTGTAGCATTTGTATACATAAAAATCAACAAAGCATCAAGTCAGTTTTTATGCTACTATCCATTTTAACAAAAACAAAATAAAACGAAATACCTAGAAAAAAGTTGTAGAGAATTTTAATCAAAACAATTTTTACCGCTTATATCATTTGGCAAGTTAGTATTAACCATTGATGTATGAAATAATGTCAAATGTATGAAAGTAGGAATGGGATTGAACATATTAATGATAATGTACATTAAGATAAGACACCTATACATAGATTTTTAGGTGAATTTTAGAAATTAATTTTCATTAGGAAATTTATATATATATATATAATAATTATATTGTGACAAAGGACTTTAAAATGTCTAAAAAGATAACAACTCATTAACCAACATTTAACAAACGTAGAGAAGGAGAGATATTTTTAAGGTGCACAATTATTATGGTAAAAACTAAAAAATAATCAGAGATCATCACAAACAATAATCGTCCAGAGATTGTTATTGAAGTAACCAGAAATATGAGGCTTCTACATTACCAATATTTGATTCAAATAGATAAAAAATGTTTTATTTCCATTTAGAGTGCAATGAATTTACAAGGCACGTTGGGGATTCCCTATCATCACAAGAAGCTATCACAAAATATTTTTCCTTTTTTTTGAATTTTTATACACAGATACAAAACAGATATAAACCTATCAGTGGGGATCAAAATGCATTGGTAACAAAGCTGGAAATCTAGCCTTAAATAATTTTTACCGCACACCGTAAAAATTGTCTCAAAATGTCTTAAACTTTGTTCTTCTCTACTTCACAATAAACTTTTAGGGACCATTGTATTGGATTGTTCTTCTTCGTCCTTCTTCTAGCTTTATTCCACTTTCAGCGTGGGGTCGCTGTGGTAGTCAATCTACTCCACGATGTTCGATCCAGGGCGTCATCCTCTTCTGCCCCATCTTCCCTCATGTCCTTTCCGATGCATTCCATCCAGCTTAGTTTGGGGCGTCCTATTCCTCTCCTGCCACTTGGTGCCATCTCCATTTTTTCCCTGCAGACATAGTTTCTGCCTTTTCACATGCCCGAACCATCTCAACCGTCCTCTTCTGTATCTCTCTGTTATGTTCTTAACAGCCATCCTCTCTCTAATATCATCATTCTTCACATGATCTTGTGACATATGTCCAAATGCCCATCTTCACATTTTCATCTCTGCCACTTCCAGTCTCTTGGTGTCCCAGACACTGACTCGCAGAGTTTCCAGTCCATATAGCATTGCTGGTTGCGCTACCATCTTGTATATCTTACCCTTCACCTTTGGTGTAGTTCTTTTGTCGCAAAGGACCCCAGTTCTTCAAGCCACACTGAATTTTTCGGGTAGCCTCCGCACTAACTCCACCATCGCTCTTTAATGTGCTTCTCAAGTACTTAAGTTCCGTTACCTGTGGTAGCTGTGTCGATTGCATCTCGATACTTTCCGATGTTGTGCGATGCAAAAACATGCACTCGGTCCTTGATCGTAATACTTTCATTCCTCTCCTCTCCAGAGCTGCTCTCCACTCTTCCAGCTCTTCTGCGGTCTTCTCTCTTTTCCGTTGCACAGAGTTCCACATCATTTGCCACATCTGCGAATATCATTTCCCATGGGGCTTCCTTTCTAGTTTCCGATGTCAAAAAGTCCATAATGATGGCAAACTTGAATGGGCTGATTGCTGATCCTTGATGCAAACCCACATTCATACTGAATGATTTGCTAGTACCGACGCTACATTTTCCAACTGTTTTACACTGTTGGTACATATCTTTTACTACTCTGATGTACTTTTCGGGTAACCCTTGCTCTCGCACGCACCAGCAGAGCTCTTCTCTAGACACCCTGTCATACGTGTGGCGTACCTACAACAATTGACTTAAAAGCTGAGAAAAAGAGATTAAACTTGTGAATTAAATTATCATAAAAAGTGTGCACAGAATTGGTAATAATTTTCGTTTCCTTTATATTTTCTTTATCTTCTAGATGACGGTGATATTGATTCATTGATCAATATTCCTGATAGCTTACAAGCTAAGAATGAAAACATCAAACAGTTTTGTCCCACTATGTCTATTAAAAACGAAACATCTTGGGGTTCTTTAAATAAGGATGATCTTAAGTGCAAAGCAAGAAAACACTCTGCAAAAGACTGCCGTGATTCGAAAAGAGTGTATGGAACTGTTCCAAACTATAAAACGTGTTCCCCAAAGAAAACTGCAGTTTTTGGAGAAATTTGTAGATTCACCGAGACGTCTTTTAGAACGTCTAATGATAGTCGATTACAATTAGTTTGCGATCCTTCAATATGTAAAGGGTCAGACATTTTGATAGCATCAATTCATCCTGACTTTGGTTTCATTCCCCATATAAGCCAGTGGAACACTGCAAAATCGAAAACAGCACTTGATGAACTTTTACGAGGAGAAATAGTAGAAGCAATGAAAAACGGGTTTGACTTTTGCTTATTAACTTGTCATCCAAACAAAAAAGCATTGAAACAAGTACTACTCTTTCCTCCTTTGGTGAACATTCATGAGACAGTTGTAGATGACGCCATTTTTAATGTAAATATTCTTGTTTTGGATTCAGTGTCCAGACCTCATTTTTATAGGCAATTGCCAAATACAATCGAGAAGTTTAAACAGATCAACGAGAATAGTACTCTTGGCACAAAGGTCCTTGATTTTGAAATATTTCAAAGTTTAGCTCCAAGAACATTTCCTAACATGAGAGCTTTAATGAGTGGCGAGGTGGAAAAAGATTCCAGAGATGAGGATTATAGCTATCAAATCGATAAACTGTTTCAAAAATTCAAACAGGATGGATATCAGACTTTACTTCAAGAAGACAGCTGTTGGTTTGATCCTTGGGGTGCACTGATAACCGACAATCTTCATGATCTGAGACCATTACAGACTGCAGAGGATTTCATGGTCCGCTGGAAGGACCTCGAGAAAAAACTGTCAAACCTCCCAATCGATAGCTATGGTTTAACTCATTTATCATGTGAAGTATTTCTCCAATATGGCGTAACCAATCAGTTCAATGAACCTCCAAAAGTGTGCTACAATGGAAAACTCTTTCCCGCTTATTTCCTTGAGTATGTACAATCACTTTACAGAACGTACACACTAAGTCAAGCAAATAATAATTTATTCACGTATACACATTTAAACACTGGTCATGAAACAACTGGAAAGCGAATATCTTACATTGACGATGATTTGGCGACATTTGTAGATTATATTTCACAGAACCAAAACACCCTAACAATAATTTTATCAGATCATGGTCCAAAAACAACGAAATATGCTAGGAGTTACCTTAGTGGGCGGTATGAGATAGCACATGCTTTTATGTTTATGATTATTCCAAAACTGGTAAATGATAAACTGAAGGAAAAAGTTAGTAGTCTACAAATTAATCAACACCGCTTGATACAACCGGTAGATTTACACCAAATGTTAATGTCACTTTTCAGTAAAAACCCACAGGGTTTACTAAAACCATTATCACCGGACAGGAACTGTGTCGACATCCCACTTTATTCCTTTACTCCCTGTTTGTGTCAAGGATTTAGCGAACATCTTTCTGACTTCCACGATTCGGTTTATTGGCTTGCAGAGTCTGCACTAGGATATCTCAATAATAAAATTTTGAATGATTTGACACAGGGAAATCTGAGCCGGCGTATTGGTGGCTATGGAAATTGCGAACGCCTAATAGGCAAAAGATTTGATAAAATCAGGGTCAGGAGGACCAACCATTCAGCAATTTACGTTTTTGATTTGGTGATTGACCGATACAGAAATGAAGAAGTTTTCGAAGTTGCTGTAGAAGAGATATATAAAAGTGCAGGGCAAAGTGGTCGAGTCAGGGTTTTGAAATGGCGCAGGGTCAGCATATTTCAACATTATAGAAAATGCTCAGATGTTGGTGTAGAACCTGATCTTTGTATTTGTAGAGCAGAATCCTCGGGTGTAGTCAACCCAGGAAGAGACATGGCTCGAATGTTATCAACTGTATTTTTTGGGGTACATACTCGTTCACGTTTTATTGACTCAAGATGTCTTATTTTATTAATACGGACGAAACCTGGTTCACATAAAACGTTTGAGTTATCCAACATGTGTACAGATAGAAAATACAATGTTTACTTTAGTATAGATATCGAAGATAGGCCTTTGAAAGAAGTGAATTTCTCTGATATGCTTCCAGCCAATATAACCATTATTCCATGGTCAATACATTTTATCACTTCTATTTCATTACATACAAATACCTTTATCCACCAAGTTAGTATCAGAGAGGTAATTGATTTTGTTACTTTGCCTTTCAAGGATGAATTAAAAAAGTAATAGATAAGCTGCGAAAATTTTATACGGCATTCTGTACATATTTTGAAGTTTTAAAGATATTTAATTTTTAGCCTTCAATAAAGTTTCATTGTTTTCAAGCTAAATGAGTTTTTTTGTTATTCAAGTAATACTAGTGTCATTCTTCCTCCAATTATTAAGGAAATAAATAGAAAGATGCAAGAAATACGTGGGACAAAAATATATTTCAACTGCAGTTGTTCCTCTCCACGTGATATTGGCGTTTATTAACCGGAGTACCCTTTGCGATCCTCTCAGATTTGACAACTCTCATCATAAATCCAAGGCTGGCTACAATTATTTTTATTGTTCTGATCAATCTAAAGCCCCTGGTTTAGATACGATCTCTGTGATTTTCTTGAAAGAGTGTGCTGAGTTATCTTTTTGCTGTCCAAGCTTTCAACCTTTGCCCATTTAAGTCTTTTTTTCCCTTCTTTCTGGAAGGTTTCTTGTATTGTCCCTGTTTTGAAGAATACAGTGGACCCATATTATTTTGACAAGTTTTGTCCTCTTTCTGTCATTATTTTATTTCGGCTACTGTTAATCTTTTGGCAGTGATCAAGGGACGTATCTATAAGTTTATAGTTACATCTAACGATGCAAACGCTTTAGCTCTATATGTTCCCATGGCATTTAATAAGATATGGTACACTGGCTTTCGTCTTTTCTCTTTGTAGTTATAGTATTTGTATAGTATCCTTTAGTATCCTTTGGTATCCTTCAGTCCTTTCTCTCAGATCATAAAACTGGTGACAAACTAGATGGAATCACATCTGATGAGTATTTCATCAATGCTGGCGTTCCTCAAAGTTGAATTCTTTGTCCAACACTCTTTTTTCTCTACATCAATGACCTTCATTGTAATTTGGTACATTTCATCAAAATCTATCCGGATGAACCTACCTTATAACCTAGTATTGGTTACAGCAGGGGTGGGTAACCTATAGCCCGCGAGGCCATAAAGTTATATAATTTTTTTAGCAAATAAAATTGTCTAGCTGCTGTAGATATTGAATGTATTAAATGAAACATATAACTTTGTAAAACTTGAGATTCAGGAAAAACTTTTTTACTTGGATAACTGCGAGCCACACTTCGGTAGCCACACCGGTGCGATTTTTCTTCGGTGTGCTTTCACTCCACTTTCTCAGTGAGGACAGCAATACTGACAGCGAGGTTAATTTACATAATCTGTCTTTTGTCTTTTCTCTTTGTTTCTCTCTATATTGGTATAAAGCACGCGAACAAAATTGTTTTGACAATGTGATATGCATTCCACCGGTGTCGTGTAAACCGGATCTTAATCTGTTACGTTGATTTGTGGAAATTTCTGTATTTCCTTTCTAGAAAGCAAAATAAAAAAATTGTCTGCACAGAATTAAACTTCATCAGAGTTCTATTCTGTGACTTCATCTCGCAATTTTTGCAAAGAAAGATTATATCGTGATTCTATTTTCTTTGGGAGTTCTTTTTTAATTCAGGTGTTGTTTGAAAGATGATAAGAGGAAAGAATGCCCAAAAGCGTAAAATTGACAGAGTGTCGTGTGTTCAAGGAAAGCTGAGGGATAGATTATTTTGCAGTAGCAAGAAAGAACAATGTTCCATGTTTGATATGCAGTGAAACCATTGCAGTTATAAAAGAGTACAACGTAAAGAGACATTATCAGACGAAACATGCAACACAGTTTGACAAGTATAAAGACCAGATAAGAAAGGAGAAGTATCTAACCCTCAAAAGATCCATCGAAACCCAGCAAAGCTTTTTTGCTACGGCCAAAAAAGATACAGAGGCATCAATTAAAGTAAGTTTTAAGATTGGAGAACTGATTGCATCAAAAGAGAAGTCATTCAGTGCCGGAAGGTTCGTAAAGGATTGCTTGACAATTTTTGTCGATGAAGTTTGCCCAGAAGAGAAAAAGGATATGGAAAGCATCAGCCTCTCTCGACGAACTGTCACAAGAAGAATAGAAGAAATGAACGAGAATATTGAAAACCAATTGGAAGAACTGGTCGGACAGTGCGCTGCTTTTAGTATTGCACTGCATATATTACAGGCACAGCAAAACTCGCTGTATTTGTTCCAGTTGTTACAAACGAATTCGAGGGGTAAGAGGAACTCCTCGATATGTGTCATTTGAAAGGGACAACAACTGGAAGAGATGTTGCAGGTAAGGTGATAACTCTCTTTGATAAATACAAACTCGACAAGACGAAACTATGTGGAAGAACCACTGATGGGGCACCCTCGATTGTTGGTAAGCATAAAGGTTTCATAAAGATCTTTTTAGAAGAAATGAATTTAGATGCATGCAATGTGCTGGTCAACCACTATATCATTCATGTAGTCAACCACCGCCAATTTAAGGAAATATTGAATGTCTTGCAAATAGAATTTGGGGATGTTGTTTTCTTTTCTAAAGTTCGTTGGCTAAGTCGATCAGCTACATTGAGACGATTCTGCCTGTTAAGAGAACAAATTTGTAAATTTATGGATGGAAAAGAGCAAGGCATTTCGTTTTTCAGCAACAATAACTGGCTCAATGACCTTGTATTTTTAACAGATTTGACACGTCATCTTTCTGACCTTAATATCAAGCTTCAAGGCAAAGATCGGCTATGTAACAAAATGTTTCAGCATGTTTTGGCCTTTGAAAGAAAACTAAAGTTATTTTTAGAACAACTCAGTACAAAGGACTCATCTCATTTTTAATTTTAAACATTGAGAGTGAAAATTTCCCAAGTGAAATTTGAAAAATGCGCACACTGCATCAATGGAATTCCAGTCCCGATTTTAGGATTTTTGGATAAACGAAAACCAATTTCAATTATTAGCTGATCCATTCAGAGTAAACATAAACGAACATTTAAGTAAATTTGAGCTCGAACTTCTTCACATGCAAAGCAATTTTGAACTGAAAATGCTCATTCAGAAGTCAACCTGCTCCACTTTTATCAGCTGTGTGTAAGAAAGAAAGTATTGGCAACAAGGAGAGTGCGCTACTTCGGGAGCACTTACTGCTGCGAACTATTTTTTTTCCAAAATGAAGTATGGTAAGACAAAGTACAGGGCTCAGCCCTCAGACCATATTTAAAAAAGCCAATTAAGGATTTCGCACTCTTCTATCAGACCTGACATTAACAAACTAGTCAACAAAAACAATGCCAGATATCTCACCAGAAATATAAGAGACATAAGACTAAAAACTAGCTTTTAGCATTGTAAATATTACTATTCTTCGTTAATTTGCGAGTTCTGTTTAGATTAGTTTAGTATAATTTGGTTACGTTTAACCAAAGCTACGAAATGCATTCTAATTGCTCCAAATTTATCGTTGTTATTTATCATTATCACTTTCACTTTTCATATTACCTTTGGCCCACATGAAGAAAATTTTTTAAGAATCCGGCCCACTCTCTAGAAAGGTTGCCCACCCTTGGGTTTCAGGGTAACTCAACAGGTTTCGAGTCTAGCAATTGAAGAATAAAGAACGTCTGGTTTCTTTCACTCCAGCTAAAGTGCAATAGAACATTTCTCAATTGAAAACTGAGTCCTTTATCCCCTTCACCTTTTATGGACTACTGTTCTCATATTAAGTCTGGTGAGATTGCTTTTCCTCTTGAGGAACACGCATCATTGATGTTTCTTGGTCTGTCATTTACTGCAACTCTTTTTGATGTTCTTGTATTTAATTTAGTGCTAAGTTTGCCTCCAAAACGTACCACTAAATCTTCATGAATACTTAGCTTTATGGCTTTGTTAAAATGTAATTACTGTTATATTTCTTCCTTCAAAATACAAGCCTTAAAATGAGGTATCCATTGCGAGATTCCAATTTCAAAGTTGCCCACTTGTTTTTTCAATGTAGTTCTTCACGATGGACTGCATTTTAAAAAATTAGTATAGATTGGGTGTAGGGGATATTTTGTGATTGACTGAAAGAAATGATTTAACCCACCCACATTGCTTTCACTTTTAAAAAAATAATGGTAGAGCTTGCCCCATAATAGAACACTAAGACATGACCAGTGACTTCTGTTTATAAAAGTTTTTTCTAGATTTTTAACAATAAACAAAGGGTAATTTTTCTTTTTTGGTAGGTATACATTGTTACCGGCAACGTACCTATGCTTAAAAATAAAAATTTAAACTAATAAAAATCACTGTAAAATACTCTTTGTACAAACGTGCTATGTTTATCTTTTTGCTGAAATTTTAACTTAAGTATTTAAGAGATTTCTTTTTAAAAAATTCATTTAAATGTTCAAATGATGATTGACATCTTTTCGATCCCAAAAAATTAAAGCGGACTTTTGTACCTTTAAAACTGCAAAACCCAACAATAAAACAACCAGTTGTATTCAGTGATTGATGACAGTTTTTTTGTTTGTTTTTTTTTTTTTTTAGTTTTAACGTCATTTTTCCCCAGCAATTGGGGCTCAGATGGTGCTCTTCAAAGTGACTTTGATTTGGCAGTGAGAAATTTCTTGGTCGGATGCCCTTCCTGACGCTAACCAATGGGTTTTTTTCTCTGCAAAGTTCCAAATTCTCCACGACAGCTCGGGGAATCCAACCCGGAACGCTTGGTTACTGTGCAGTTGCACTAACCATTAAGCCACGGCTCCTCAGTGATTGATGACAGTAACTTCAATAATTCAGATTGAAATAAAAATACTTGGCCTTGGAAAAGTCGTTTGTTTTCGTGATGTATTGATAAGTCCTCTCCCCCTAAAGGGCACTAATTTATATGTAATTTACTAATTACCGAAATACACCTGCATTTGCTACGCCTATCTTAAACATAGCCTTGGAAGACAAGTTAAAACCATCAAAGAAAGTAATGGAATGTACATCTACTTTACACTATAGCCACAGAGACAACAATTGGTTGTCTTTCTTCTTTTTATCTATTCTTGATTTTAGTAGACTTACTAAAACGAGTAATGAAACTTGCAACAACCATCCAAGGTAAACCAAAGGGATCGAAAACTATAATTTCGCGCTTTCGTAACTTTGACAGTACTTTTCATCAAATTACAGCATTCTCAGACGACAATAAGCCAATATTGAATTTTATTAAGTTTTTATGTGTCCTTAAATTAGTGGTGGAAAGTTGTGGAGGCTAAGGCCTATTGACTCCTGGTAATGACAGCGTGGTTGATGCTGAGCTCAGATTTTACAAATTTTGCTTCTTGTAATCTTATGAAAACCCATTTCCCATATAAAATTCTGTGTTCCTGAAATACGGTTTTTTTCGCTGATATTTCATTAAAAAGATATCTAAACAGAACACCAAAAAGTTGGGTGGGCTGTCGCCTCAAATGTCCCTATTTACCCTCCATTGTTTAATATTTTTCTATTGATTTGCAAGTAGAGAATAAAACTGATAAATTGTCCAAGGGCAAATTTTGTAAATATTGTACCTTGTTGCATGTTATGGGACAAAGTATATTCTTTTTTCACAAACAGAAGGACGAGTTAGCTTCTTAGCTCAGGCGGGCATAGCTCCCCGTCTGTATTTTCATTTAACTTTATATTTATTTATTGATTGTTCATGAGTGACATCCATACATCATAAGTGACATCATACATCATTAGTGACTCGATATCTGCCCGTACAATTCTCAATCTCCTTTCCACTTGTAACGTCAAATTAGTGAAAATTCATGTCAACTTCAAAAATGCTAATTTTAATTGAGCTTGATGATTTGCCATTTCTTCTTCGCTACGCTATTCAGCTCGAATGTGGTTATCACATATCAGAAGTTTTGTTACTTGTTTTGGGTGAGGATTTTCTTATTTGTCGATGCATAATGGTAGTACAACTATATATGGAATGTTTTCACTCCTCCAAAGCGACTTAACACAATCTCTTCTTCACTTATCCTATTTAAGGTAATTGAGGGGAAATTATCTTCTGGATTGTTAAAACACGGGCGATGCAACAACAAACAGTTTTCCAGTCAGAAATGAATACTGGAGAAACTATATTAGGTTGCAAAACAAAACTGGTTCAATCATTATTAAGGTTGAGATGCTTTATTCAAGCTAAAACTCAGTACTCAAAATAACAATGCACAGCACATTTGACAATTTGGGAATTATATGGGATCAGGAAATCTCGAAACCCAAAAATTTCGGGTGAGGAATCAATAAAAGAAATTTTAGACAATTTTAATGACCATTTCATGGTGAATCGGTGAAAAAAGAATTATTGGAATATTCTGAATATTCTGAATCTCTTTTGAAAATAAAAACAAACACATCGATATAAATTAATGGCATCTTTGCAAAAGTCAAGGAAATTGGACCTCCTTAAATTTTGTCACAGCAAGCAGCTATTTGTAATTTGAGTGTGAAAAGTGATGTCAATCCTAACCTCTAAAAACTTTTAAAATTTATTTCAATGTTCGAAGCCAATCAGGCAAAGAATCTGAGCAATTTAGACCAATTATCATTTAAGAAAAGCAAATATTTGCATAAGATACAAGAGAGGAGATATGGGGCGAGATATGGAACATTTGTCAGAAAAGTAAACCGTATTTGTGAGAGGAGTGCGTAAAAATTGGGAAACAAGTAATGCTGTTTAAGGTAGAGCTATGATTTCATCAATGCTAATTTGTCAACTCTTTACTTTTGCAATAGTGATTGACCAAATGAAAAAACAAGACCAAATGCAGAGCAAATGCAGAGCAAATAAAGATAAACAGAATTAGAAAAAGAATTTGGAGAAAGAGGAATGACAGTAAAGATATTAAAAACCGAATACTTGTGCATGAATAAGATGACCTACACCCAACAACTGAGAAAAAAGTATCTGAGTTGTAGAATGTTAAATAATTGTCTTAACTTTGCAAGGAAATAGCAGAAGTCATAAGGGGCAAGGAAAATATCTTAAATGGGATGGTAAGGTTGCGAAAAAGGGATGGACAAAACTGCCTCACTGAAGATGTAGGGCAATCTTCAAAAACCAATGGTAAGTTCAGGTATACTAAAAGGAATGAAAATCGTACCACCAAATAAAATCCAGAAAAAGTACATGGTTAAAGCAAAGATGAGGATGCTCAGGTTGAGCTCGGGTAAAATTTCAGAGGTTCCAAATGCAGTGAAATGCTACACAAGGAAAATAATTCAGGTTATGATGGTCCTGACAGGGTAAGAGTAAAATAAATGTGTATAGAAAAGAGTGATAAAAATTAAGCTGATAGAAGCCACAGAAAGAAGACCATAGATTGGTAGACAAATAAAGAACAGGAAATTTATTGCAGTTACACAAAAGGTTGACAAAACGTAGGACATCTTGCGACAGAAAAAGAAGTCATTTAGTCATTTAGAACAAGAAGTAGAAAGAAGATATATTCCTTTCTTGTGGTTATTGTAAGACATGTTCTTTACCAACTGAGACCAAGATTTTGGAAAGGCATCACCACACTCTCACAATATATACTGGGAGTAGACCATATTACATTTCCTCAAATAAAGCGACCGTTAGGGCAGAACCATTAACTTCGTCATTAAACCAAACGTTCGATGTTTTTTTTGACTCAGCCCTTCGGCTCTGAAGGTGTTTGGATTTGTATACAATACATCATCTTCCATCTCTTTCCAGGCGATTGCATTCTGCAAACACGCTCACCCCTATTTGAATACGTTTTTGCAATTATAATCGGGATGTTAGGGAAAAAATTGTCTAAAGAATTTAGAGAAAACAATCTAAATGGAGTGATTTGAATATTTAATTTTAATATTTATCTATGCGTTCCTTAATTGTAACCAATATAACATCTATCTATATTATCTTTCAAACACTTCGCATAAGCCATTTTCGTTTTACAACTGTCACTGCTTGTAAATTTGTCTGAAAACCGAATCACATTTACTTACAAATGGAAATCCTACTAAAATCATCAATGGATGCTTAGCATATAACAAGGTTTGCTTGGTAGTTAAAAAACCCTACGACATCCGTTTTCGAAATCAAACAGTAATTTCTATTTTTACTAGAAATATTTGTCACCAGAAGATTTTTTTGATTTTTTAAAATATGGTTGATCCTAAACTGATAGGACTTGTAGCTGATGTGAATCGACAGCCTAACAAAGTTTTGGATACCTTTGAATACCTCTAAAATCATCATTAATTATTACTTCTCATATGAAACTGTTCTTAATCTGAATGAAAAGTGGTCATTTTTTTGCCAGGGTAGCTTTTACGAAATTTAACGCACCATAGGAGAAGTGTTTCTAAATGGTACTTTGACAAGTAATCAATGATATTGAATTAAATTTTGCATATTTGAAATTTGTGTCCGTCAGAATCATTCTTATAAGTTCATTTTTCATGCGATCAAATGTGAGTAGTATGGTGTTCCTAATGATACCACCGTTGAATGTTATTATTAAGGTTCTCCTTTTGCCAGGTCAGAAGATAGTTCTTTTCAATTAATTTCATTTTACTATGCTTTTAAAATTTTTTTTATAGTTTGCTTATAATTGCATGCCTATTTGCCTCTCAGTACCTCCTTACCTCCTTAATTTCTCTCTCTCTCTCTCTCTCTCTCTCTCTCTCTCTCTCTCTCTCTCTCTCTCTCTGTCTGTCTCTCTCTCTCTCTCTCTCTCTCTCTCTCTCGTCTCTCTCTCTCTCTCTCTTTCTCTCTCATTCTCTCTTCAAAAACAATTTTTGGTGGAGGATCAGGATGGAATGAGTACTTGGAGGGGATACACCCCAAAGCTTGAATTTTGGCTGATAATATAGTAAATGGGTAGATTTTCAGGCCCTGGTTTTATAACAGTTTTGAATGAAATCCATCTTCCCTTTTTGTAATTGCCAATGAAAAGTGGAAGCAAAATACTGTTTACTAATGGCCGTAGAAAAATTGGCGAACAAAAAGTATGTAAAAGAAGACAAGCACATCACACAACGTATTTTCTTGAAATTATATTTTCCAACTATTCATTCCAACAAAATGGCGTAAAATGACTGCTAAGGTTAAGGATAATCAAGATTATTGATGGATTTTCTGATTTAGGACTTATTGATTTTTCGTAAAAGCTTTAAAATATTATGAGGTTTAGTCCTCAAAAAAGAATGTATGCATATTTTATCGACAGCAATAAATTAATAATCAAATAAGAATCACTATGGTAGATTTCAATGGCGACCTAGCCCTGCAGTGTCAACATAACTTACAAGCTCTAATCTCTTTGAAGGCCCGATTTAGTCTCCCCCTAGCACCCCAGCTGACAAAAAATTATTTACAGTTAAAATAATGTTCCGTCAAGAAAATGAATCTTCTGAGCAATGATTCTTAAATTCATGTGAAAAGCTATAAAAAAGTTTCTCCTTTCTGATGTTGTGTTAATAGCTATCAGCTTGACTGTTTAACGGTAAGAAACTAAATATTAATAGACCATGATGGTATTTATCATTTATTAGTAAACGCCTGACCTCTACTTATGGATTTGAAAAAAAATTCGCAGCTTGAAACTCAATAATTTTCCAACCCTCTCAATAACCTGGTTATAATCATTGGCGAATAAGTTATGCTGACATAAAAACGATTGACTGCTTAATGTAATTAAACAACAAGAGCAAAATGCGACTCTTCTTTTATTTTATTTGATAAAACCCCTACCTTCAGCATTAAAAAACTAAGTAACGGTATCATGTAAATTCCTGAACGTTAACAACACCTTAAGATGAAAATGCATTATCATTATTTTGAGGATCACTAATAACACAGTTAAATCTGTCTCCCGGTAGGTAGTCTCGTTGTGGAAGTGAAACAATATATACAAAAGGGCCATCATTTTCACTCCTTGTTGGACTTAAAGGTTCTGCGATTGAGCAAAAATTCACTCCATAGTTCTGTACAAGACGGTCACTACAAAATGAGGGGTCATTAGTATTAGCAGACTCCTTTGCAGAAAAATTATTTTCGGACAAGATACAAACACTTCCAGTGCTTAAAACTCTTTCGCCATATTTCCCTGCTGGTAACCATGAAGAGGGTGGCGAGCCAACTACACTGTGTGAGTCTGTGCTGTCACTCTGTCTCATATCACTAGCTACATTATTTCCAGTGCTGCTAAAACTCTCTTCACTCATATTCCGAGGAGAGTGGGTTGCAAATATTGGCACTGTAACTGATTTTGATGCTTTGGGCTCAGTCTCTCCTAAATGACATGATCTACCTTTTTTATTTTTTGAATGAAGATCGTAGGAAAAATCATCGCGGTCATAAATTTTCCATATCCTATTTGCAGATAAACAAGCTCTCCAGTAGGATTTTGAATATTCGACACAGCCACAACAGTAAACAAAATACATCATGGACATTGCACAGATGACATAGAGTGTTATGCAAACAGGCGATGTGCATCCTTGAGAAGCTATCCATAATATCATTCCAGTGAAAACAAACATTATAATGCAATATAATGAAAAAAGGTAAAATATGAAGTCGCAATGCTCACTTGGAAGCCTCCACTGCAAAAAAAAAAGAATATATGAATTAATTAGTAAGTTATGGGCAGAATCAAACAGTATTGGCATTCAATATCTAACCAAAGCACAAAACTAATGCCACTGCCTGCTTATCCAGGACAACAAAAGTGTATTAATAGAGTGTTGAAACCATAAAAATAATAAAAACAATAGAGTGTTGAAACCATAACAATATTTCTTTTGTTTAAAATTACAAAAATTTGTTAATTTGACATACAAATATAAAATGTAAATGAAAAAACAGTTAAAAGTATTATTTTTTTCCAAGCTGGCATGTGTGCAGAAGCTATTTTATCGGCAATTGAACCTTCAACGCTCCTTTCTACAAGATAACACTTGCAACGTGAACTCCTTACAAATTGTCTTAAAAAGAGGTACCTTATAGAATACAGATCCCAAGGCACTGGTTATTTATAGATGTGTTGAAGTATTATAGGTGATAAAGATAGGTGAAGATGAGGTGTCCAAGAAATCTGACTTTACGTAACTTGGTTCGACAGCAAAGAGACGGTGGCAGTGATAGAGAGGTAGGAAAGAGAATTAAGTCCGGTTGGAGCAGTTGGTAAAAAGTAGCTTGAGTACTATGCAAAAGAAGAGTGCTAGCAAAAGTTAAGGGAAAGGTGTGTAAATCTGTGGTCAGGCTTGCCTTGATGTAATGGATGAATGGTACGATAGTATGAAGGAAGATATGCAAAAGATGGAATTTGACCGATCGGACGCTGTGGATCGAGCCTTGTGGAGAATAAAGATTTGTTGTGGCGAACACTGAAATGAAAGTTGGTGAAAGGAAAAGAAGAAGGAGGAGTTTGAAAATAATAAAATGTAGCTGCCGAAAATAACTTCCAATTTTCGGAAATGTATATTATTAAAATATTCTTTGCATTCATGAGTGCTGCAAAGGATTTTTTGTAAAAATTTTGAATTATACTAGGATGTACAGATCACAATGTTACAAAAGCTTTTTCAAATCAGTCACAGTCTTTGTAAGAAGTGTCACTGGCCCTCTGATAATAATGAGCTGCAAGATAACCGTTAAGGAAGAATGGGATGAAGATCTTATACCTCATAGGCAAGATTGGAAGAAAGAGGAGCGTAGGAAGAAGAGGGATACTTTTGATGTCCAGTTTGAACAAAAGGATAGGAGAAAAACGTAGAAAGTACTAAAGTTGATGCTGTTTGAGGTTACTAAAGACAGAGTGCATTGACATTCTTTGATGGTCTAGATTGTTGAATACACCAACTAGAAGAAGTAAGGTAAGCATACAGGAGAAAAGCAAGGTACATGACATATATCATATGTTTCCTATAACTCATATTTTTATCTCATATAAATTATTCTTTGTTTTGTTAAATACCAAGGAGTAGATTTTTGCTGAAATATCTTCACAGTAAAGAGTAACTTGCTTAATTCTAAAACATTTCCCACACTTCACTACAAAACTATGTCGATGAATCCTCTGTTTTCAAGGGAGACAAATGAGCTCTTCCAAAGGCGAAAACGTTATGCACTATTACTACTGATGCACAATGTACTTCAGTGGGCTTTGAAATGGAAATGAAAATAATTGTTTGGAAAAAAAATTGAACAGCTTTTTCCGGCTTGATTTTATTGTTCTGTGAAAGTTGCTTGAAATAATTTAATACATTTTGCAAGATTGGCTTGTTTAAGCAGTAGTTAAGATACTTGTCATAACCACTTTCAAACAATTTGCAAAGTATGCATTGAATTTCGAGAGAGCATGCAAGAAAACCTTAAAGATTGGCAAATTGGCAGTATTATACAATAAAACAGAAAAAGCTATTTAATTACGAATACAAGGTGCAGCCTTGGTACTCTTAGATTGAACAGATATGATCCTTTTCAGCTCTTTTAAAGCAAGCTTTAAACTGAAATATAATAAGCTCAATAGATGTTTCCATTTACAAATTTAGCGACCAGTTGAAGGGTTAAAAATTTTAAGAATTTAGTATTTGGGTTTTGGAAAAAGAAGTTGTTAGTTTTTGAGTACACTGAACTTTAATTTGGTTGCGAGTATTGCTACAGAGTTATGTGACCTATGTTCTTTCCTTATCGCTAATGATTGATATATCAAATTCAATGCGTAGACTGTGAATTATTTTAATTCCTTAAATTTATTTTTATTCCTAAAAACATTCGTTTTGTTATGAGTAATTATGTTGTAAAATAGTATTTACGCTGCACTCATTGTGGACTAATAAAAATTAGACGCCAGTAAAGGTCTGTTATCTTTGAGTATATCTAGAATTTCTACAAGCAAAGTCTTATCCAGACAAAGGTATAACAAAGACCGCTGCACCTATGCATAGGAAACCTTTGTTCTAAAAATCAGAGTCCAATGAATTTAGCAGCTTTGTCATTTTTATACGTTTACAAATATATCACTTTGTGTCTTTTCATTTTGTAAAACATCAAAAAGTAAATATAAAGAACATTTTCACTTCTTCCAGACTATTTTAGATATGTGATTTGGTTTTCAAATTGAAAGATTCATTCTAAATTTTTCGCTTGATCAATGTCCGTTGAACCAGCTGGAAGTTCATTTCATCATGTCATCTTACTCATGTATATACACACACACACACATATATATATATATATATANAGTCTTATCCAGACAAAGGTATAACAAAGACCGCTGCACCTATGCATAGGAAACCTTTGTTCTAAAAATCAGAGTCCAATGAATTTAGCAGCTTTGTCATTTTTATACGTTTACAAATATATCACTTTGTGTCTTTTCATTTTGTAAAACATCAAAAAGTAAATATAAAGAACATTTTCACTTCTTCCAGACTATTTTAGATATGTGATTTGGTTTTCAAATTGAAAGATTCATTCTAAATTTTTCGCTTGATCAATGTCCGTTGAACCAGCTGGAAGTTCATTTCATCATGTCATCTTACTCATGTATATACACATATATATATATATATATATATAAAAATATATATATATATTACATGATTAAGTTTATTCAGAAACAACACTAAAATTGAGCCAAAAGAAACATTCTATCATGGAACCGAGCATTTTAGGTGACAATAACCCGAAGTATACATATATTAAACAGGATAGAGAGCACTGTCCTCAACACACACACGCGTATATTTATTTATTTATTTACATTTGTATGTATGTATGTATGTATATATACCAGTATCGAAGTACTTATTAACTATCGACATTGCCCAATAATATAAGAATATTAGAGCTATCAAATGGTGAACGACAAAAAAAATTAACAAAACTTATCTTCGAACTGTCAATTTCATGTTTTCACCATCGTCCCAATTTGTTTAGCTGACGATTGAGAAAACATGAAACTGACAGCCCTAAACTAAGTTTTGCTGGGGTTTTTTTGTCGTTCACTATATATATGTGTGTATGTATGCATGTGTGTTGAAGATTACACTGTCTATCAGTTTGGGTGAGAAAGATAACATGAAATCTGAAACTTTAAGATGCTTACATGCATGCCAAGATAAATAAAAATAAAGTATAAATAACATGAACACCTTTTCATGTTTTTTCATAAGTTTAACTTTTTTTATTTTCTGTTATAATATGTATATTATATATATATATATATATATGTATATATATATATATACATCATCTATGTTGACAGCTGAAAAATATGAAATCTAGGTATGAAGAAAATTCCAGGTTACTAATCACATAAAAATCATAATTAAATAAATATTACAGTTCTATTCAATTTTTTATATCTTTATGTAATATTTGCAGGTAAAGAAGATTTGTCAATAAGGATACCTACCTTTGACAGTGGTTTAAATCCAACTGGCTTGACATTAACTACAGAAAGACACAACTCACAAGTCTTCTTTTTACTTCGAAAGAACCACTGCAATAAACATGCTTCATGGGCATATTTAGCAGACCCAGCACATTTGCAAGGAGCAACCAATAAATTTATATTACATGAGTCCAAACATATTCGACATTGTTTTTCGGTATCACTACCTGCTGCTGACCTTGTCGGTGACATATTATCTTTGTTTGAGTTACATCCAATAATGTCAGCTGCTGTCATCCTGATGCAGTAAAGGACTTGATTTATTGAAAATTAAAAACTTGAAGTGTTTCACAGGACATAGGTGCACTAATCCAAGATTTTCTTCATCATTTATGCCTAGAGAACAATAAATAATGTATCTGTAAACACATTTATCACATAAAGATAAAGTGGCAAACATAGCTGGAAGACAAAACAAATGAGATACTTAGTAACATTTCGAAATTTTGCTGATGGGTAAAACTAGAGAGACAAAACTAAGGTGACTGGAACAAGAGGTAAAATTGATGAACAAGCAGGGACACGAAAATTTCATTAACAGTGGGTAGGCAGGAAGAGAAGTTGGGGCTTACAAAAGCTATTTTGTTGAGACACCCTTGCCAGAGAGATAAGGTCTGTGGAAGAGTAAAAGGTACAACAGTCGGAAACATATGAATAGGTTTGTGCAAGGTGGTCAACCCGACCGAAGAGGTAAAAAAGACTGAAATAAAGATACAGGGGGAGAAGAAGGCATAACATTACAGTATTTAACAAGCTTTTGGTTCTAAAATGCTCTCTGAAGGTTACATCAAATTTATTAGCAGAAACCCTTGTTTCAAATACACCAGATCTTTCTCCGAAGTGTCGGAGTTCATACTTTAGACTGTGAATATCTTTGAAGAAACCAAGTCTCTACAAATTCTCTCAACTATACCTAAAGTGATTACCAGAAGAATAAAATGACTCATGACGGGAAAAACAGATAGTGGTGTGCAGGTTCCTGTCGCTAAAAATCTTTTTCAAGCGTAGTAATATCGAGCGGTATCTACAAACCCTGAAATTTAACATTATTTGACATTTATTTGAGAACTAAATTAGATATATCTGTTCAATATGACTTGAGAGTTCGATTATTTTACCAATGTCATTCTCTTTGACCTAGAGGATAGCCTGGGGTTTTTAAGATAGTAATATATTTTTGTAAGAGCATCTAACATGTAAACACTGTTGAAAACTGCATTTCACCATCCGTAAAAGCTAAACATGGTAAGCAAAGTTATTCAAATCAAACAAACAAGAATATCTAGTTTATTACAAACCTCTACTTTATGATTACTGCAACCTTGTAATTCCAAAGGTCATTTTAATTCTACAAGGCATTTTAGTAACTGTTAAGGTTTCAAACGTCTAGTTGAAAATATTCACTAAAATTTTTTTGGTGCTAAATAGAGTGAGTAAAACCTACCTTACCATTAAATAATTGATAATTTTGAGATAAAAGTTCTTAGAATTTGTCTCACTATTGAGGTTTGTACACAGACTGGCTTTCAATAAGTTATAGTAAATTGTTAATGATAAAGACGAAAGATCTGAAGAGGTAAAACAAAAGAGTTAGACGTTTTAATAATTTTCTCCTGCTGGGGAAAAGGTTTGCGAAACATTAAATACCAATAAGCTAACCATGGAGTTAATTTCTACAAAGGTATTTTAATTCATGGAGAACCTAGTCAAAAGAAGACAATAAAATCCAGAAAACTGACCCAAAAATCTCGACCAATCAAAATAAAAAATGTTTTACTGTAATATTCTATGGTATTTATTATTTTCTTTATTTTTATAAATAGCTCATACTTTGCAATAAACAAATTTTAAAAGAGACCACTTCTTGCACCTATATATAGAGATAGATACGCACTATGAAAATAAATATTCATCACTGGCTCCAGTTATATTCACAGCGCTGTTTTACGATGCATCAAAACTTACGCCACTCCATGAGGATTGTACATTTAGATTGTGGAAATCATGGAGACTAGGCAGATACAAAATTAGTGCAGCTTGAAATTTTCAATTGTTTGTCCTTATAATTGAAAAGTATAGTAAATCTTCTCATTCTATATTATTCTCACTGTATTTTTTGTCTCCATGTTCTTGTGTATGAGATGTTCATGGCTTGGTCGGAAAGTCATTGTTATGCGATAAGTTTACTCCTGGCATTCATACAATGGATTAAATGTCCAACGACAGCGATGGTGGTGTGGTGTGGGGTGCCATAGTTTAATGGATTATTTAGATAAAAGATCGATGGGGTCAGGAGCCTAACACCAACAGTCTATTTGAAACACCATGGTCAGTAAAAGTGTTTCTGCAGACCGATTACACATTTACACATTCACAAGTATTGGATACCCCTAAGATGTAATTTTAGCTTACTCAAAAAGCTATATATATATATATTCTATCTAAATAATTACGTTCAATTTTAAAGCCCGTATTTTAGCAACATATAATGTAACAGGTTAGACTGATGCGATGAAATTATATATTTCAAGGTCAACCTGCGTGGCTTGCGGAGTATTAAATCTCCACCCAGGCCTTGGTTTTAGAGTGACTTTTATGGCATTCCAAAAAAGATCTTTACCTTGGTTGAATTTTGGAAATGGAAGACTTGGACTGGAGCCAGGGACAGGGAAACAGGAGCCATCGGCTAGGAGAAGACAGAACTATTGGGGGATAGTCTTTGACCTTTCAGTTTATTCTGCATCATTTTTAAGCGAATTTTTGAGGAAATTTGTGAGGCTCGATTCATTTATTCCTTTATAGGTGAATCGATCGGTGTTGTCTATCACTACCAATAAGGTCATGACTTTTAGTATCTTTTCTTTTTTCATCATGGGCAATATACCCATCATCACTACGATCTGCACCAACGCCATTTTCTATTTCTCAGCCACTATTACTACCATGGTTATTATCGTGATAACGACATGATCTGTGGCACCACCATCACAGTGCAACGGGTTGATAAAGACAACAGTGTGCCATCTCAAATAACCAGATATTTTTATATCGGAACAAAGCTTTGGCACAATACATATTTCCATTGCTAGTCTATTCTTAAAATTCTTTATTAGTTTCAACTTTTGATGATATTGTACGCAAGACAGTGAAAATTTTCATTGCCAGCCTCTTCTTAAAGTTTTTTATATAGTTTCAACTTTCAACAAAAAAAGCCCCAACAAGCTTAAAGCTTGATATTTACGCATAAAGGATCAAGTGCGAAGTAATGAATGAAAATTGCACCCTGCACTTTTGTTCTCAATAAATGTATATTTATTTCCTCCATCATTATTTTGAGTTGACCTCTTCATTTTATACAGACGTCCTATAAACTAAACTGCAAAGAGCATTGGTATTTTAGATAGTGTAACCATTGGGACTCATTAGTCTAAAAATAGTCAAGTTACAAAGCAAAACTACAACAACTTTACTTATATATTGAAATAAATAGGCAAAGATAGTAAGGAATGCATTTTATTCTTTTACTCTACTTTACTACATTCTATCTTCGCAGTAGAGTAAGAAGAAATAAGAATGATATAATAACCCTTTGTTCTCAACCCTTTTTTCAATAAAAGTTCCTTTTGTCTTTTTATTCCCACGAGGTAATTAAAATCTCTAATTTCCCATGCTAAAATGTTTTATTTAATTTTTGCGAGAAGAACGAAACTTAAGCCCGTGTGTCACGGCATGGACCCTTGTGACAGCCTGATTAAACTCCTTTTTGCAAAGCTGTAACCAAAGTTGGTTTTAAAAGCCTAAAATGGACTTCTATTGTTTCGGCATAGTAGTAGTACCTATAAGTACTGAGCCTATTGTTTTTCCTATGCCTTGCAGCTGGGTATTTAAGTATCAGATTTAATCAGTTGGAGCACTAAGGTACTTTCAAAAGCGTGAATTTTGAAAAAAAGGAGGCCTGAAAAATTCTTAGCTAGAAAAAACACTTTTTAAGGTTTAAAATTCTTGACTTCCTGGCTTCAGAGAAAGCCACTGGTCAAAAAATATCATGCAAAAGATGCCCAGGAAGCCTTACAAAGAGCTACTCCACCCAATCATGGGAAGGAAGTAAACCTCTGAAACAGATTTGCCCACTATGTGTCGCAAACATCAGCGAGTACCTAAGAAGAACTCCCAGATAACACGATACTCCATTTTTCTTCGTCACAATATCCATCATAAGCACCTGTCAAAACCAAAGGATCCAGGCCCACACAAAGAGAGAAACAATAAAGTTTACAAATTACATTGTAGGGGTTACTATAATGGTTAATCAAAGCGACCGATGGGTCAAAAAGGAAAATGAACACAAAAGAGCTAATAATGACACTAAACGTCATAAAATAGCCAAACACTGTTAGACACTGTTTTGATGAAAAGGGAAAGAATCAAGCTAGTAATATAATATGTTGCATAAAACACGATCACTGAAAAAAGAATTGTAATCAAACGTCACCAGAGTAGATAATTATAACAAATCTGACGACAATTAAAAGACTGAAAACATCTGACAAAATATAAGAATAATGAGAAAGTTTGAATAAGTATCTAACAAGTATCCTTGCTGATGTTGCCTGTGGTTATAGTGGTTACGATAGAAAATTCACTCGGCAAATCTTTGACATATTTAGAGTATTAAATAAGTATAAACAGATCAACATATGCGTAGAGAGAAAGTACTGGGAAAATGTGTAATGTTAAAATTATAATAGTCTTTGAGGAAGAATTTTGTGTCAAAGTATTATTCTTCCTTCTTAATTATTTTTACACAGTAAAAGAACTTTCTATTTTTTATTCCACTAGTTACGTTCAACCTTATCTTTCTTAATTGGTTAAGAAATGTATAAAGCACAAGGCCACTAATTTTTTGAAACTGTGAAGATAATACTGGGTTAAAAAGGTTCAGCCAAGAGATAAAAGTTGATTGTATATAAATTATCCAAATCAAAGAAAGAAAGCTACTCGAAAACCAAGAAATTATGCAATAATAATAATAATATAATTGTCCAAATGATCTATGTCTTAGGATACTCCATCTATATCATGGATCATGGGGCTGTGCCATATGTGAAGATTGAAGAAATATCAGCATCAACTACTTTCGCTTTTAAGTCACGGAAGACCCCAGATTATTGGAAATGTCTTGACTGATTCAGAATTGTTGTGTTCAGGGCATTTCGTGTGTGACGACTGAAGAAATATAAGCATAAACTATTTCAAGGAGTCTCCAGCATAAACTCGGCGTCTTCGTACGACAGAGCAAGTATGGCCAGGTTGTCTGCATACGGAATCTCATTTGCTTCGACGTTGACAACATTGGATTCCGTTATGTTGCAGAGTGTGTGCTGTTCTCTTCTCAAACTTTCAGTGCAGAGGCTCAATAGAACACATGATAGAGAACAGCATCGGCATAATCCTACAGGCCTTTCGAAAGGTTCATTTACTTGACCTTTCCAGTGTTGATAACTATTTGAGTATGCGTATAGGTCCTCCATTAGGTAGCATGCGTTAGTTGCAACATCCAACAACGGCAATTTTTCAAACAGCAGCAGTAGATAACGCTGTCAAAAGCCTTTTTGTAATCGACAAAAAGAATATGCAGTTTTTGTCAGCTACTTGGTGTGGTGAGGTGACAACATTAAGTGCGTGGGTCACGTCTATGGTACCTCTACCACATCTGAAACTGAATTAAAGAACTCTTTCTTTAACCTCAGGGACTTCGTCGATCTTGCGTTGGAGAATGATGACCAAAATCTTGTTCACGTGTGATATCAGAGCCAGAATACTGTAATTGATGTACTTGCCTTTGTCATTCTTCTTGTTCAGAGCAATGTAAATGGACTTGATACAGCGTCATGTCCATTTGCCAGTTTTTCAAATATGGCAGACAGCTTCTTACACTGCATTGAAGATCCGAGGGTCTTGTGCAGCCGTTTTGGTGCTTTCACCTACCAATGAATCGGATCCTGCTATATTCTTGTACTTGAGGGACTATATGGCCCGCTGTATGTATTTAAGTGTGAACAGAATACCATCATCTGCCAGTTGCGATGTGGTACAGCATATCTGGCATGAGCCAAAAGGTGTGGCTGCATATTCATGCCATGGTTTGACTCCATCCTCTACTGTCAGCAAGCAGTTGCCACAACTATCTTTGGTTTTCACTTTTGGCTTTTTTGGCTTTTTTACGAAAACGTTTGCAATCTTAAAAGGTGTTTTTAAGCCATGGCGGTGAAAACAATCCTGAAATTTATCGATGTTGCCATGTACCCAGTCGTACAAATCCCTCTATCAAGTTTGTTTGACAGCACATTTCAGTGCTAGGAAAAATGAGGTAGCTACGGCATCATGTTTGTGCATAATAATTTTGAGGGTCCTTTCTGTGCTGTACGGTTTGCTGATTACAGTATTGCGTATCCCAGATACCTCTATTGCTGGTTTGTATACCTTTTCTGCTAGAACATCCAATGGCTCTTCATCTGAGATACTACTGGCAACGTTAAATTTGGTCGGGTAGAGCAGCGTTTCTTTTTGAAGACCCTGAGTTTCAGGCGTATATTACAGAGGACCAGCTGATGGTCAACGTCAAAGATTGCCATGAAAGAGCGGGAGTCTGAGGTTCACGTCTTGATCCGATTGTTAAATTGCACATAGTCTATCGTATTATGTGCATTTCTGGCGCAGCTGATCCATGTCACCTTCTGACAGATCCGTTTTTCAAATAAAGAATGTCCTGCAGAAAGATTCTGTTGGATGCAGAATTTATTTAAACGTTCACCCCTTTCGTTGGTGTCACCATGGGCATATTAGCCGATAATATCAGGGACTATTGTGCTTCTTATTTTGGCATTCATGTACTCAACTACCACTAAGAAGTTGCTTCCTGGTTGCTGACCTATGCAATCGCTCGTAGAAAGGTTCCGAGGGCACTTGGTCGATTGCGAACGCTTGTGATGTGGCGGATGCGGTATGTTAGGCAAAGGCTTCGAATTCATTATGAAAAAAAGCTGTGCAGTTCTATAAAAGATATGAACTAGAAAAGGAGCATTTCAAATAGAAGTTATAATAAGAGAAGACAATGATAGAGAGAGAATACGAAGATGAAGTAGCAAGAGATCCAGGGAGTAAATACCTCCAGCAAACTTTACTAAATGAGTGGTATCTCTCACGTATATCTTATCTTATCTGCCATGTTTCTTTCGAAGGATGTCGAAAAAGTGAAAAAATCCCCCCTACAACCTCGTTCGGCAGAAATATATCATTTGTACAGGAAAACAGTAAAGGAAAAGTGTGCCTTTTGCTACAAATCATCAAAATATGAGAAAAATTAGAACTCCAGAGAATGCTATCATGGTATGTAACAAAAGCAACGCTGACATCTCTAGAAGCATTTTTCATACTGTTTACAAATTAATTACAGATTATCAGTTACAATGTTTGTACAGAAGGTTCTACTGTCTCTGCAAAGTCCTTTTGACTTTACCTATTGGTTCATAAAGTTAGTACCGTTACTTTAGAATACTAAGTAGTCCTTATTCCTTGTTAAAGATCATCAAAAGTCATCTTTGCTTCACAATGGGTCACGATCGTCTTTGACACTAATACGCATTGAAAACGATCATTTAGATACAATCAGTTATGATGATAATATTGACTCATACACTACATCACCTCTGTTGCAAAAATTCTTCTTATTTAATTAGACAGAGTCCATTTTTTAAAACATTGTTTTCCTGTGATTCCACTTACATTTTTAACGTTATCTCTTCTCTTCCTTTCCGTACCTGGTTGTCTTTTAAGTTGCCCTAAAGTGTGGAAGACTTTGAAGTCAAGTTAAATCTGGAAATTTAAATCCTTCATGGCAACGATGTGATTAATGAAAACATCTCTTTTGCTTTGTACAATGGGTAACCTTACCTTCATCAACACGATACTACGTTTGTTATATTACATCTGTATGACGTTTTCAAAATTTAAGCTGCATTGTTCATCGTTTGAGCAAACGCTTAAGTTTCTTGAAGCTTCTGCCAATCAAAAGAGAGAACATGTGTCACATGATAGCATGAAAGATGACTTTGCAAGAAGCAAAGAAAACCTTGATCATTCAAATGTCCAGTAATGTTGTACTGTTTAGATAGTATGTACAAATAGGGCAAACAAGACCATATATTTGTGAGATTATGTTTGCAAACAAGTATTTGATGTTGTAGGCGGATCTTAACTATGAGGCCTAATACTTGCTTAAAACTCGTAATTTTATTAAGTCAGTTACAAAACAAAAATGGAACTTATTTTTAAACACTATCATAAATAATATGTTTTGTTATCTTAGTATGCTCAGTAACTTAGTTCTACTCATCACCTGGATATTTTTCAGATAATTTCCTTTCTCTGATAAATCTTAAATATTAAAGGCAACACATTCATGTTAAGTGGATAATTTATATTACATGGTATACATACGTCAATTAAGCTGCAGACAGTATCTATCCGCTTTTGTGGAAAAAACGATGAAGGAAATTTGTCGAAATTTTATCTCTCCCCGCAAAAACCCAATTGCAATTAGTGTCATTGATGTCCATGGTTGTGTCTAAATCATATTTAAACATTTGTTAACCTTCAGTGCAATATAGGTCAAATGATTTATGTTTTTGCCAGTCATTTTTATGCCTTTTGCCTAAGCATAATAGCCATAACTTTTCAACACAAGTATGAAAGCTCAGCAAATTTGCAAGATTTCTTCAAATATATAACTTGTAAACCCCGTTTCTCTTACTTCATAACATTTTTGAAATCGCACAATCTGCAATCAGCAAAGGCAAGTGACACTTCTCAACAAACTGTTTATTTCAGATATATACATCTTATGCATACTGCTGTCCATACCCAATTCATCTCTGTTGTGCAAAACAAATATTCATTAATGGGAACTTGAAGCCAGTCGCATCCCTTTACGCTTGACAAAGTTTTAAAAACCCCTTACGCTGGCTAGTACTCCCATCCTGTCCATTAGTGACATTTACATGTGATTTTGAAAATGATAAATCCCAGTTTACCTTTCATCCTGATGTTCTTTATTTGCTTTTATCCCTTGTTACTTAGTTCGTTACCTTTTGCAAACCAAAAAAATCCAACGACACTTTCTCCATAAGCTCGAAGAGTTCTATCATAAAGTGTCAATTATCAAGCTACATATAGACAACTGAGCCATCAGTAACTAAAGATAGTGTCAGAACATTTTCAAATTGATCTTTTATTACAAAGTGATTAGATTCATCCCAACAATCCAAACTTGGTTCAGACATTTCTATGAATCAATTTGTACTGTATTCAGTCGTTTTTCAATGAACAATCTCCCTAGAGGGCTAAAACCAAGCACTCAAACTACCTCGCTTGGTAACATTGAAAACAGTTAGCGTCCTTGATCGGACTTATTTTACCAGCAAAGAACTATATCAAAAGGTGAGTTCCTCAAGGGTGTCAAAAATTTACTTTAGCTTCCCTCTTTTTAACTTTTCTCTCTATTCTGATTTCTCTTCTGCCTTTTGCAAAGAAGATGTTTTATTCTTACATTAAACAACACAAATTTTGCCCCGAGAATGAGAATGCTTGTGTTATATGGAATCCTATATGGTGATTCCATAATTGGAGTTTGCTTTGCTCTATCACGTATAGCTTTTTAGCTATGAGGTTTAAGATTACAACAAAGATTATAATCACAGATTACAACTTACTTCAGATCGAAACCAAGGTTTCATTCTATCTCAAAAGGCATTTAGATTTATTTCCTTCTTTGCTTCGAATAGAGAATAATGCTACCTTCTGTATGAACAAACATGATATACTTTCAGCTCTAGATTATCAGCATATACCTTTCAAAAATTTATTTATTCAAGTAAAACCAGTTTAAAGCCAGTACTTGCGCATAATGGTAATGAAGAGCTTTCTGTACCTGCAGCAAATGGAGTGGGCCTGAAGAAGACGTATGCTCCAATAAGCCTTCTTAAACTTGTTAAATACTCTGGAAATAACCGGAATTGCTGTCGAGAATTAAAGGTTTTCCACACCTCATATGTAGTCCCATCTAAATGAGACTACAAACGGAAGATATAAAACTTATCTGCTTCTTATGACTTTGGAACAGTTTTGATTATGTAAATCATTGCACTGCCAAGAAATAACCTGAAAGTAATCTTTAATCTGTTGATAGATGTAATGCGGATAAAAATGGTGTTTTCCCCCACTTCACATTAAATTTGGTTTGGTGAAAAAACATTGTCAAGGAGATGGATAAGAACAGGGCTGGATTTCAGGACCTCAAAGAGAAATTTGATGGAAAAAAGAGCGAAGCAAAGCTGAACACAGGCATTTTCGTTGGAGCGGAGAAACTCTAAGTAATACATGGTGACTCTTTGCGAGAAAGGCTTAGTAGATTTAAGATTGCAGCCTTGGAAGCATTCATACATGTAGCTAAGGCAGTCATAGGGATGAAAATTATTCTGAATTAGTGAACGGATTATTAAACAGACTTTAAGAACTAATAATCAGAATGTCTCTAAATATGCACATTTTTTAACTCTCGTTAGAGCATGTAAAGGTTTAGCAAATGAAACAAAATTTGACATTCGAACATTAAAGTTAGAGTAACCCTAAAAACGAACACATCGTAAAAGTGACAAAGCAGTGGGTAGAGGTGTATTTATTTATTATTACAAATATAATGTGAGGATGATTTCCTGGGACAAAAGGTGATCTTTGAAGAAATCTAATTCTGACTGACAAAACAATGCTTAGCTTTGAAAATTCTTAATTTTATGAACTCAGTGGAAGCCATTGATGTAAGATATTCATCATCTCCCATCGTCAAGTCAATGAGCCTGGCGATAGGAGAAGTATCTCTTGAAACGTAGCTTAGAAAAAGCTTACGACTCACGACATGATATCCTATATCACTAATTAGCTTATTCACCCTTAGTTTTAAACAGAAATTTAAAATGTACTAGAAATAAACTTCGCTCATAAAAATCCTCGATATATTTCATGGCTTTTCATAAAGGCATCAGGACCAGTGGCGATAACATAACACACAGGCTGAAGCGGAATAGCCCGATGTGTGTTAGAAAACTGGTTAAGATTTGAAGTTCAAGCTAAAAAAGGAGTAACTTCGGAGGTTTACCAAGAAGTTTCCCAGTGCGAGTACAATAGCGTTGACCGTCTGTCAATATGTTTGTTAATCTTGCAAAGATAAAATATCCTCTGCCATTATCTATTTTTAGTGTCGAGTCACAACAATGGAAAAAAAACCATGACAAAGCACCATCTAACGGGTTTGATGATTTTATTGTGAAACATTTATGTAACGTTTTACGGCTGCTTCCTTAATCCTGGTAAGTGTTAGTCAATGAAATTTTTAAGTGGAACATTCTTTTAACAAAACCGTGTGTTAAAAGCCTTGAATTGGATTCAAAGTGCCAGGCTTTGTCTTTAACCGACCAAAAATGACATAACACATGACATCGTCCAAATCAAGGTTTATTATCAGGACATTATAGAAATCATATCCAGACAGGATATTCCCCATTAGTGAAGTAATACCGATACGACGGTGTGAGGACTACAGTTTCCATTATAGCGTACTTTTATACCACACTTTGCGTGCGGTCTCATAAATATCATTTGTGATAAAAAAAAAATAAAAGTGTGAGGTTTGTTCTTTCCCACGTTTTGAAAATCTTCAATGATTTTAACAACTAAATCTTTCCATAAATACCTGACAATAGTTGACGTTTCCTTGAAGCTCCTCCTGTTATCAGTTAGAGACCTCCTGTCCAGCGCGGTTTTCTTTGTGAAGTCCTAAATTTTGGTCCGTAAAATACACTGTGAATATTTGAAAGTGTAAATTAAAGGAATTTTAATCCAAAGTCTGTGCCATGTCATGAATTCTACTGCGACAGGTAGCATGCTTCCATTTACGGCATAAAACCTTTTCCCAGACGTTTAGTAATAATGGGTGAAAAGTCCCATTTTGTTGAAATAAATCTAAGTATTAAAAAACGTTTTCAAAAATGCCATGCAGTGTAATGAAGAAACAAATGAGAATAACTTTAATGCTTTTTCTGTAAATGAGCTTCGCTCAACACAAGACGACTGCGAAGCCTCAAAAATCGCTGCTTGGAGAATTATGAAAAATAAAAAAAATGGAGGAAACGCTTACATTCAAGCCTGTTATCATAAGGCAGAGGCTATAGGAAGACGCAAATTAGATTTCAAGTTTGTTTTAATCTTCAAAGTGTCATTACGATTTATAAAGGTTCCGATAAAATACCTCTGTTATGTTGGTTGGTCAGAAATATAAAAAGAATTTTGGTAACACTGAACAACAAACTACCTTTTTTTCTGCCCTTTTGTTGAAAGCATGATTTTCAGATAAATTTTTATATTGTTTATTTGAAATCTGAAAACCGTTTTGCTCTTTCACATCAACGTTTTTAAGCTATTTGAAAACTATATTTTTATTATTTTCACAATAAGACAATTGAAGAAATATTAGGTATTTGTTATCTCTAAATAAATACACAGATAAATTGTTTTCAATCTCCTCTTGTTTTTCACGATCTGATTAATCAAAATATAATAAAATTATGGTATTTTTCTGACTCTATGACTATTGGAATGCATAAAACTCTCCATACTAAAGTTTTACAGATCCAAAGAGGTATGGATAAAAACCTTGAACTAGGACCTTGACCACTTTTTAGGATGGTGTAAAAGACCTCTTCCTTTTGCAATAGACATCACGATGAATGTTTTTCTTGCCAATGTGGAGCTTGCGTGAATCAAAGATGCATCAACTATTATTTCATGTAAAGCGTATTGTGCAAATGTTTCGCAACAAATGAAAGCAAATGGATTCATCTTGAGTATGTATATTCAGGTAATATGGAATGTAAAACTCTTTAGCGAATGGTACTACGTAACAAAGAAGCTTTTTTCAAGAACTACAGAGAGTGGTACAGAAAAATAAAAATCAACCAAATTCGCTGTCGGAGTGATTTCTCTGACTCGGCTTTTCGTATTCTCAAAGATATCATTCATATCAATATGCTGAAATTTGAAGCTGCATTTCAACCCGCATTTATTCTTACTAAAGGTTTTCCTTGAATTTTAGAGAAATATGGAATTGAAATTAAAATAATTAATACCGTGGCACTCAATTCCTATTGATGAAACCATTAATAATGAAAAATTCAAAAAGGAAAACATCATTTCATTCTAGCAGGGGATTTGTTTCCTGGATACACTGGTCGTACAAGCTTTATGCATTAATTCACTGCTTTTCAATTTATATGGTATTTCACGCTTTACCTTGTACCTAGTGACGTAAGCATCCATTACGTAAAAAGCTAAAGATACTAACTAGGACGTCAGAGATCCCATACACAAGCCAAACTAGAAAAGCAAAGCTCATGGATTTAGTGACGCAATAGAGTATTGTAGATCCCCTAGCTTATTCAAACCTAACATCTGCTCAAATGACGCGGGAAAGTGATGTTAATAACTACACGGGATTTTGTGTTGACAGATTAAGACTACTCTTTGATCATGTCAAGGAAAAAGTTGTTGTGCAGGGTGCCTAACTTGATAGAAGAAACACCAAAACCGAAAGTTGATAAAAAAGTTAGGGTTCATACTTTAGAGCAAGATTTTTTTGTGACACGCATGAAGCTTTACCTCATTAGATTTAAAATATCATTTTCTATGACAAGCTGTATTTTTAACAAGATGGGTCAAATTTCTAGGTAAGGAACTCAGACAATTGATTATGTGTCCTGACAGGTTAGTTATTCACAGAAATCTCCCCAATACGTTTAGGAAATAGCACCTTAAGTGTAGAGTTCATCATGGACTACACTAAAACCCTCATTGAATCTCTGAGTGATTTTGCAGTTACTCCTCAATGTTGGTCGAATTACAAACAACACCATACGATGAAATTTCGTGTTGGTATAGCGCCAAATCGTGCTATATCTTACCTGTCTGATGCTTGCAGAGGAAGCTCTTGACTTGTTCATTGTTGAGAACTACTGTTTTTTGAACTATTTGCAGTCAAAAGACCATGTCATGCATGGTAGACCGTGGTTTTGATATAAAGAATTTGCTAGCATTTTGTAAATGTTTAGTGGCTATACCTTCTTAAAAGCATGCAATTTATAAATGATAGAGTTTGATGTCCAGAATACCTCACTCAGAGCAAATGGTCGAGTCTTTGTGAAACAACAATACGACGTATAAAAACCTCTAAGATCTTAAAGAGAAAATTGACCAGTTCCCTGCAACCACAGGCAGACAATGTAGTTGTACTTTGTTCAGATTTTTGGAATTTGTCACCACCTCTCAGTGTATATTGTTAACTGAAAACAAGATGAAAAACATTCTAGTCAGTGCTGCACTCCTTGGCTTCAAAAGAATCTTGTTGAATGCCCAACGTTTTTAATAGAACGCAATTGTCCTTTTCCCTACATATTGGAGTCATGTATTTCATAAAAACTCTCAAGATTACTTTTCTGAACATTCCTGCAAGAGTTCTCTACAGAGGAAACCCCTCTATAAAGAAACTAAACTAAAACAAAGCACTTGCTATTTTGAAGTAAGCAATGTCCTGATTACCAACAAGGCATTGTCAAGCACGAAAAGGCATATATCTCAGGATACCCTCGGCCGCTTATTCCAAGCTAGTACTTTTCAGATTATGTGGAAGCCTGCAATATTGCTGAGCAGATTATAAATAGTATTTAAAGAAGGGCATGTTGTCTTTTATCAGTCAAACTTGAAAACAACTATTGCAGACCAATATGAATTGAAAACTAGAAATTGACCTTTTTCTGTCATCATTTACAAATCATATTTACCAGAGACAGATTTAGAAAAACAAATGTTGCTCTCACAACGAGAAGGCGGAAAAGCCGACCAGAATAATGCGCTACTGGGGCATAGCCCATGAGAAAAATAATTTGGGACCGTGCCGATTAAAAACAGGTAAACGCCCTATTTTAAAGAAGTTCCACCTCCGAAAATTAATAAAAAACACTACAATATTTGATGCAAAGATAAAGAAAACTTTTTCAATATCGATATCAATTTTTCTATTTAGGCGTATCTCATTAGATCAAAAGTCATCACGATGTTTTTAAAAAGATTTTGTGGCTTTTGATTCATTACAAGGAACAAACGTCTCAAATCACATTAGGTATTTAACAGGAACAGGCGGAGAAGAGAGACGCGCTTTCATTGCCCCTGATGACAAGGAACAGCTTTACTGACAAGAAAGAAAAGAAAAAGAAGAAGAAGAAGTAGCAAAACCAGAAAAAGAAGAATTCTTGAATGGTACTGACTTCCTGCTAGATAGTTCATTTACTTCCCATACCTTTGCACTTTACCAAATAAGTTTTAACTTTTTTGAAACGAATCTAGCTTTCCAAAGTCTAACTAAATATATTTAATTTTATTTATTACACAGGTCAACAAGATCCTTACTTGTATGAAGTAGATATATGGACACCCTGCATGATCAGGAAGGAAAGCAGACCCCCTACAACAGCTAGGCATTCTCACAAAACTTCACACCTTGAAGAGATCCTTGTCTTTTCCGTACATCTTCACGTGATAAAAGGACGCAATAGGAGGAACTGTTGGTGTCTTCTGTATCGAAAGATGCCCAGTGAGACAGAACTCAAACATAGCAATAATATAATAATTTTGTTGAAACATGAAAACAAGTTTGAAAAGAAAAACCTTCTAAAAATAAAGGTACGCTACTCAATGGTTGCATTGTTAAGTCTTTCAATAAAATCCTAAACCATAGTAAATTCCTGAAGAATTCACAAAAACATATTTATCATAAGTGATGATTGACTTTTTCAAAATCAAAACCTCTTTCCTGAAAAATCTTACCTAATCAATGGCTTGCACTCTTAAATAGCTCTCCATTTTTTCATACCAAATTTAATCTAAAACAAAATACATAAAAAGTATACTTTAAAGCATGGAAGAGGGTAAAATATCACATTTTCTTTCAAGACGCTCACAAATGAAGAGTAGAATCTGAGATCTTACCTAAAATGAAAGCATTTTTTACACTTATCGTTGTAGTAATACTGCTTTCAAAACCAAAACACTACCTATAGACGAAATTCTTAGCAAAATCAAATTTTGCTGGATAAATAAATGTTGTAAGAAGGGGGTAAATGGTTTCAAAAGCCATAGACACTAGCATTATTCCAGTTTCGTCCATTTAAAATCTTTTGTACTTTGCAATTTCCAATAAAATACTTTTTCTTTAATAATAGTTTCCCACCATTTTCTTATTCAGACTCAAGAGAATCTTCTCTTTTAGAACTCGTTTTTACTTCTGCCTCTGGCTATTGTATTGTTTCATTTTTTATTTTTCTGGATCTTATGATTATATCGTTGCCACTGTTATGATTAAAGTAAGTGTTTTATATTTCATCTTAATTGGAAGCCATATCATCGCAAGACTGGAAGTTTTTCAGGTTGACTTAAATGAATCTTGTAAATTTCTTAGAAATCTTTTTATTTTGTAGTATTTTTGTAGCAATGAGGTTTGCAACCTTACAAAATTCAGTAAAAGGGAAGAACCCTACAGTGGGAGGGTGTGGGGGCATGATTCCAGGTTTGTGAAACGTGGCCAGTAACAGTAGATGACACACGCAGATTATACAGGAACAATAACGTCATGGTAAGATGGATTTGTGCAACAAAATTAATGGACAAAGTTCCCATGACAGACTTACGAGCTCGCCTTGGTATCCCATCTCTGGAAGATGTCCTAAGACCTGAACGACTGAGACCGTTTTGCCATGTTAAAATAATGAACCCAGAGTCGTGGCCATACAGAATATTGACTTTTGATGTGGAAGGTAAATTCTGCGGTCGTCCAAAAAAGCGATGGCCAGACAACATCAAAGCAGACCTAGCTTCATTGAAGATCAAAGAAGATCTAGCAGCTGATCGTGTTGCCTGGAGAAGAGCCATTAACTCCACTGGAGAGACAAAAAGGCCTCCGACCGCAGATGCTGGGAAAAGAAGACTTAAAACCGTGCAGTAAGTAAGTAACTAACTATAATATAACGTAATGCCGTATAAAAGCAAAAAGAAAGATTTATTTAATTTTATTTTTTTCAGTTACGTACTTTTTACTTGCTGGCATTCAAGTACATTCTGTAAGTAGACATTTTTTTTTAAAAAGTGTTAATTTACTGTTCGATTTTGGCTCTTTTCATCTTTACAAATTTACTGGGTAAAAATTGATTACAAATTTCAACATTTAAGTTCTGGATACAAAAGTACATACGAGCTCAAGAGAAAACAAATAAAATTCATATTTTCGTAAAGCTACTTGCTAGAGACATTTTGAAGCATAATTTTTCCAAAATTTTAACAAATGTAGACCATTTGAAAATTTCAGTTTTGGTATCTGTTGCTTATTTGAAATTTTGAAACAAATATACATTATTTAAAGGGTATGGTTCTAAAATAATCAAATTAAACGTTTCTGAAAACAAATGTTTTCTCATTATTTAAGCTGTTACGAAGTGCGAGGTTGATCAATAATTTGCTCTTTTCAATAAATTAAAACTCTGGTTATCAAACAACTTGCGTTTTGGCTAACCTTTTGCTGACCCTCCCAAAAACCTTGTTTCGAGATATCGCGGGAATACAGTTCAGAAAAATTTATCTTAACATATTGGTTGCATATCATCAAAATATACTTTGATTTATTTGGTAGTTTCCGTTCCAACGCATAAACCTGGTGTCTAGTTGGGTGAAGCACATTCAATATCCAAAAAGGTCTCCTTACTTTTGCCATTTGTAAGGTGTGACACTAAATTTTTTAAAGGGACCATGATAAAGGCTAAGACGAAAAGACAACAAGGAAAGGTGTGTCACAGAAAAAAAGAGCTTAATTCGTCAATGAGCTGAAGCAAATAAAGTTCCAAACAAAGAAGGAGTTCAAAGTAAAGTGGATTTTAAGCAAATACAGGTGACCGACGTCTGAGTCAAATATAGCATGTAGCTGAAGCCTCTTTACCACAATGAGATAATACAAGGGTTTGTCAACTTAGGTCATGAGCATTTTCTAAGAGTGGATAATCTCTGAGCACGTGCTGCTCTTTAGGGTTATGATAATATGACTTGCACACTTAAACTATAATCTTATTTTATTTCATAGAACTTATATTTTGTAATGTTTTGTTTTTTGTGGGGGAAGGAGTATAAAGCAAGCCAGGGTTGCTTCAAATTATTGGTAAGTCTAAAGGTAAGTCTTGCAATATATATATATTTATATATACATAATGAAATATCGTATAAGAGCTTCTAATCTTTCAAAATCAATTTTACTTCTTTACAGAGGTCTAATGCTTTGCATGGGGAACGACAGAAATCCGAAAGAAATACTTAACAGTGAAGTTATCAGGGGAAAAGATCGTGAAACGAAAGGAAGACTAATGCTTCGTTACTTTATAGAATACACATTTGTAGTGGCAGAGTATTTTCTGTATAACTATCCAAATCCTGCTTTCTTATTTTTTGCAATAATCCACCGTTATTGGATTTTAAAATTTCAGGGGAAAANTGCAATATATATATATTTATATATACATAATGAAATATCGTATAAGAGCTTCTAATCTTTCAAAATCAATTTTACTTCTTTACAGAGGTCTAATGCTTTGCATGGGGAACGACAGAAATCCGAAAGAAATACTTAACAGTGAAGTTATCAGGGGAAAAGATCGTGAAACGAAAGGAAGACTAATGCTTCGTTACTTTATAGAATACACATTTGTAGTGGCAGAGTATTTTCTGTATAACTATCCAAATCCTGCTTTCTTATTTTTTGCAATAATCCACCGTTATCGGATTTTAAAATTTCAGGGGAAAAATTTATATATATATATATATATATATATATATATATATATATATATATATGTGTATATGTGTGTGTGCGCCTGTGTGTGTCTGTGTCTGTCTGTGTCTGTGTCTGTATCTGTGTTTGTGTCTGTGTCTGTCTGTGTCTGTCTGTGTCTATGTTTGTGTCTGTGTCTCTGTCTCTGTCTGTGTCTCTGTCTTTGTCTCTGTCTCTATCTGTGTTTTGTGTTTGTGTCTGTGTCTGTGTCTCTGTGTGTGTCTGTGTCTCTGTGTGTGTCTGTGTCTGTGTCAATTTGCAAGAAAAGGCAACAATGTGTTCACTGATCAAAACATAAATTTTTTTTACGTCAAATAGGAAAACAATGTTATTAAAAATGGTCTTAAAGTAAAACAAAAACTTGAGGAAGAATAACCAAAGTTTTATAAATCTTCTATGTCTAAAAAATGATGTCAATCCGAAAAATCATTTTTTCCCTTATGCAACTGATGGAGATAAAACATTTTAAATTTGGTTTAATACTAAAATTCATGGTTCCACTCCCATCTGATTTACTCCACCTTTCACCTCACTAAATCGAAAAAAATTCCAACACTTTTGATTATTCTAACCATCCACACCGTGTTTGTATTTATTCAAGAAAAAAGAGAAATGACAAATACTTCGGCACTCTTCAGAATACTAGGAAAGGAACTAGCAAAAGACATATTAAAGTAAACGAGATATTTGTGTGAAACCTGAAAAGATTTATGACGTCAAGAAAGGAAAAGACGCTTTAACAATGCAACTTACATGGCGTGGTCTATGTTAGGAAGCCTCCTTCTCTTTACCTCACATCTTCAGCTGTGATACAATTTGAAATAGTGGCTGTCCATAGTGTGACATTTAACAGAGGAAAATGTTTATAAAATGTGATAAAATTGAAATAGGTCATTTTACTAATAAATACCCAGTTTTAAAGGAAAAGCCATTATTTCCAAGTTGTAAAGCATTAGGTAGACACAATGTACACAAAGTGCATGTGGTTTAAAGAAGCAAGGATCTTCACAAAGACCATTCTTTCAGATGTCGTTTCAAGCGTAGCAGATGAAAGAAGGCCGAAAATTTTTCATACCTAAATTAACAATTATACAATTTTATCGGGAACGCAATAAGGTACAAAACAGGGTACGAATTACAATCCAACCATCAAAGTTACTGATGCTTCACGTTTTAAAAAACATGTACAGATCCATGTTCACTTTTGTACCATTCCCGTTGTAAGAGTTTCTTTAACAAAGAGGTGTAATCAAGGATATAGCAATACTATATAAACTATGGGCCATTAACAATATGTAAAATTAAACCCTCTGAATTGCTTTAAAATGGTCTACATTTTTGTGGTTTGTTCCTTGAGCCTGATAAGAAAATACCTGCTTAAATGAAGAGGAGTCAACCCAACGCTGTGTGACACATACTCTAAGTTTATCAGGACTAGAAGAACAGAAGGTGAGATAATCAACTATCAGCATAATATATTTTGAGTTGAGTGTCATAACTTGTAGTTACGTAGATGTTTGGCGCGAATAAGTAATGAGTGACTGCAGAACAACTGCTAAAGTAGAACACTTTATCCAATCTTAAACAAAGGCAAAAACACTCAGCCATTTTGTTAAATTTGTTATGCCACAGTGTGCGCACGACAAGGCTTTTAATCATCTGAATAACTGTAAACAAGTATTTCCTGTTAAAAGAACACCATACCAATAATCACATGGATATCGAATCAGTTTACCTGCAGCAATCAACGTCACCTTTTAAGTGCAAGGCAGGAAAAACACCACAAGTGCTTGCCATAGGGGCGCACTTAATAATCCAATTCAAGACTTGAGACAAAAATGTCCAACCCCACAACTAATATGAGGAAAGGCTCTAATCTGAACTGAAGGAAGTTTAAGACAAAAGATTGATTCTTCCCAACCAATAAAGAGACCAGTTAAGTGGTTGAAATGATTAAGTATACGATGACAAAAGTAACAAGTTATTTTTTCACTGCTAATTCTGTGAAAGGCGTGACTTTAAAGAAATGTAATATAATGGGATAAAGCATCTTAATTCTAATCATAATTTTGCATATATTTACAATATTACTTGGTTGAGCTTTACATCGCTGACTAGCTTCAACTTTTAAGGGTCAAGTTATTACGAAAAGGGAAAAAAAAGAAGTAAAAAGTGTAAAATGGGCTTACTGCCTTCATAATTTAGTAACTACACTGCTAATTATTTTACATAAAAATATGTTCATGTCAGATATAACAGGCTTTGAATGTAGTTTACAGTCATCTCTAACTTGTTTCCTATGGTTCTTGCAATATAGTAGGCCATAGCTTCTAGGCTTTCTAATATCCTATTGAATTGTAATACAATACCTAAAAGAATATATGGAAAGCTGGCATTTGACTTAGGAGGGTAATTAAGAGACCTGAAAACAAAACCGTTGATGTTTCTTGTATCTGCACATGTAAATTCATATATTATTGGAAAATCAACTCTTTAAATAAGCAGCACATGAACACTCACACAAGACAAAAAAACTAAAATCTCTCTATTTTCGTGTGATTGGTTTATTGTTACCTTTAACAGAAAAATGGGCGAAATGTTGTGTCCTTAAAGTAACAAAAAAATAAAAAAAGCCCTCTTACCTAGGCTCGTTGTAAACAATTCTAATTATCTGTTTTCCTGTTCTCCTACTTTTCACAAACAGTTTTCTTTTTCTCTTTTATGAGATATACTTTGTGATTCAAAAATATCATAATGCGTGTTTTTTAACGAAAAAGCTTGTCACGGGAAGTCACCAATGCCAGTATAAGAATGAAATAACAGGAAACAAAAGGTCTAGTGTGAATAAATAAGTCTATTCAATTTGCAATGTTGGAGGGCACACACGTGCACCTTTAGGAAGTATTTTCAAAAGAAAGCATGGCCTGCTGTGCTTTCTCAAACGTTTTCCACTGACAAGTCTTTTGTTTGCAATCGCCGTGAAAAGTCACAGTTTTTGAAAACAACAATGATTATTGTTTTCATGGAGTCACTTTTGGAACGATCATAATTTATGACCATTTTCCAAATTTACCTGTCTACTTATTAATAATTTTAGATCTTTCGACCTTTAAAACAGAAACCCACAAAGCACATTGTTTTGACCTGCTTAGATCTGCTGGGTAACACCGAAATAATTGATAAGGATTTGTAAGAGAACCCAACACATTACATGCTAAAGTTATTTTCTTAATGAAAATTTGAGTTAAATTAAAGTAAATTTCTTAATGAACATAAGCATGACAATTTTATACATGTGAAGGTGATTTTAACCAATTAAAATGGTGGGAGAAATAGCTGATGGGCACAGCAACAGGTTTTGCAAGCACCCTTTTGTATCGCACGTCCAATAATTTGTTTTAATCTGTCACTTCCCTTTAAAATATTGTAGAATTTTTGTAATAGTTTCCAAATTATTTTTGTAAGGAACATTTTCAAACAAATCATAGAATACTACGAAAGCAATCAGCTGCAATAGATATTACTAGAATGAAAAAAGAGCAGGTTATAAGAAATGGTTAATACAATCTTAGATGTTCTCTCTCGTATTTTTTGCCATTACAACCCGTTCATCAACTAAGCGCCGTAGACGCCTTAGCCGCAGTGCAAATAACAAATATTTCTTACACTGAGCCCGACACCCTCGCCAATACTCACCCCACCCCACCCCCACCCCCCGTCACAACATTGTTTTTCCTACACCCACTTCATTAATTCTTCTTGTATTGTTGCATGGAAGAAATTTAAGGTAACCATTAGATTTTTCTCAAGGTGTCACTTTCAGTACAAAGCGAACAGCATAACAAGAATGTTCGCACAGGACCACTAATGTTCAGCACAGCATCACTGAATGTTAATCTTAAAAATGTCCTGTCTTTTTAGCATTTTGTCATAATACTCTTTAAGTTGTTCTGTTGACTTCGTAGTTAATAAATTGATATCAGACTTAGATTTTTTTGTCTTCATTCAAGCCACTATTGCGTTCTAATGCAATCTTTGCTTTTCAAACTACAAAGGTCAAGACCGACGAGATTCCAAGTGTTAAAAAATATCCCATGCACCCTTGCTGAGATAAAGAGTTAAAAATAGTGCTTCCTTCAAGGTGATTTAGAGCTTTTAGCAATTCAGTAGCGCCCAGCTGCTAAATTCCTCGCAAGCAGTTCACCTGCACATTAAATTCCGGTTAAGTGCAAGCCCATCTTCATAGCAAATTTTGTAATTGATTGAAAAGCCTGCACAGATTTACAGATTTCCACTGTATCAATGCAGTCAGTTTGAAAAGAACTGCGACGTGCTATGGTGCGACACCTTATTTTGGGTCATATGTAACTATTACGAGTGAACTTTGGTGCCAGTCTTAGTAAATGTGGAATGTAGAAATTTAAACACGACACAAATATTCTGCAATGTGAAGTGTTAAAGAAACCTTCCCGTCAGATATTTTTACGGAAAGTCTTACTGGTATTCTTGACATTCCTATGCACATAATAAGTAAGGGAAACATACATTTGGTAAGCAAGAGCACCAAACGTGCCATTTCTTTACCCTCCCCGCTGATTGGTTATTTTCTGACATAATGTGGCACCTAGACCTTTTTTCGACTCTAATTAACCCTTCGTTGGATTCTGTCAACTCATGCTTTGTCTACCCAAACAACAACTTTGAAAGACACAGTGACATACCTCTTATCCTACTTCTTTTAACCACAATTTAGGATCTCGAGAACATTTTTAACACCTTAAAACACAATTAAGATTATCGTGTTAAGTACAAAACCCAAGGTAAAGGGACAGCGAGGAAAGGCAAAATTAATATTACCTTTACATAAGAGATTCTCCATAAAGCATATCGAAATTTATAAATTTTCAATGTACTAAGTTTTTAAAAAAACGTATAGGGATGTGTTGGATTCCTTACAGTCAAGTAAATGTAATATGTTCTGGGGCTGGGTTGTTGTCTTCTTTATTGAATGATGGTCATCAAAGTATGGTAACTCGTTTTCGTGGGGCTTTATTTGTTATAAATGGCTTAGATATTTTAAAAAATACAACATTTTTTAATCAATAAGACATCTAGATTAGAAGTTTGTTTATTTTCAAGTGGAAAAAAATTCCTGCTCGCCAAAACACCAAAATCGAAACAAAGATAATGAATTGTCCGAGAAAAACTAACTTATTTTTTCCAGGCACCGGAAGTCAGAAATTAATGACTCAAAACTCTGCTTCCCTGAGGCTGTTATTGAAGTTTTGGTTAACTGTACCAAAGAAAATGATGTTAGATGTAGGTTAAATTTCTGTAATCTGAGGTAATTTTTATGATTAAACTCTTTGTCATTTAGCAGCATTCAAACAAAGGTTCTAAGTACCCCCATACCTCCTTTATAAAATTACAATGTTTCAGTGTAACTTATATGTGTGTGATGTGCGTTTGAGTAGGTACATGAGAGAACGAGTCAGCACAACCTAAGTACTGAAAATATTCAGTTCATAACAAACTTGATTAAAACAAGGGAAATACTAAGAAACAACCTACATTAACAGAAATGGAAACCTGACCCAAGCGTCAGCGCCTGCCACAACGAATTCCTGAACTCCATGTAGACTTGGATGGTGATTCACCAAATCACTATATTTAAACTTCTTAAATGTATTTGTTAAATTACAACATTATAATTATATATATATATATACATTATTATAATTAAACCTAAAACAAAATTATGTGGAAAAAGGCATAAAACTGTAGTATTTTGAGCTAAGGCCAGTCTTTGTTGCCGCTACTGTTTATGACGTCCAATGTTCAAGGTACCTTATCTTGAATGTTATGCATTACATTTGTTTTTCTGTAAAGTTCTTCAGCAATTCATCAAATNGTAGACGCCTTAGCCGCAGTGCAAATAACAAATATTTCTTACACTGAGCCCGACACCCTCGCCAATACTCACCCCACCCCACCCCCACCCCCCGTCACAACATTGTTTTTCCTACACCCACTTCATTAATTCTTCTTGTATTGTTGCATGGAAGAAATTTAAGGTAACCATTAGATTTTTCTCAAGGTGTCACTTTCAGTACAAAGCGAACAGCATAACAAGAATGTTCGCACAGGACCACTAATGTTCAGCACAGCATCACTGAATGTTAATCTTAAAAATGTCCTGTCTTTTTAGCATTTTGTCATAATACTCTTTAAGTTGTTCTGTTGACTTCGTAGTTAATAAATTGATATCAGACTTAGATTTTTTTGTCTTCATTCAAGCCACTATTGCGTTCTAATGCAATCTTTGCTTTTCAAACTACAAAGGTCAAGACCGACGAGATTCCAAGTGTTAAAAAATATCCCATGCACCCTTGCTGAGATAAAGAGTTAAAAATAGTGCTTCCTTCAAGGTGATTTAGAGCTTTTAGCAATTCAGTAGCGCCCAGCTGCTAAATTCCTCGCAAGCAGTTCACCTGCACATTAAATTCCGGTTAAGTGCAAGCCCATCTTCATAGCAAATTTTGTAATTGATTGAAAAGCCTGCACAGATTTACAGATTTCCACTGTATCAATGCAGTCAGTTTGAAAAGAACTGCGACGTGCTATGGTGCGACACCTTATTTTGGGTCATATGTAACTATTACGAGTGAACTTTGGTGCCAGTCTTAGTAAATGTGGAATGTAGAAATTTAAACACGACACAAATATTCTGCAATGTGAAGTGTTAAAGAAACCTTCCCGTCAGATATTTTTACGGAAAGTCTTACTGGTATTCTTGACATTCCTATGCACATAATAAGTAAGGGAAACATACATTTGGTAAGCAAGAGCACCAAACGTGCCATTTCTTTACCCTCCCCGCTGATTGGTTATTTTCTGACATAATGTGGCACCTAGACCTTTTTTCGACTCTAATTAACCCTTCGTTGGATTCTGTCAACTCATGCTTTGTCTACCCAAACAACAACTTTGAAAGACACAGTGACATACCTCTTATCCTACTTCTTTTAACCACAATTTAGGATCTCGAGAACATTTTTAACACCTTAAAACACAATTAAGATTATCGTGTTAAGTACAAAACCCAAGGTAAAGGGACAGCGAGGAAAGGCAAAATTAGTATTACCTTTACATAAGAGATTCTCCATAAAGCATATCGAAATTTATAAATTTTCAATGTACTAAGTTTTTAAAAAAACGTATAGGGATGTGTTGGATTCCTTACAGTCAAGTAAATGTAATATGTTCTGGGGCTGGGTTGTTGTCTTCTTTATTGAATGATGGTCATCAAAGTATGGTAACTCGTTTTCGTGGGGCTTTATTTGTTATAAATGGCTTAGATATTTTAAAAAATACAACATTTTTTAATCAATAAGACATCTAGATTAGAAGTTTGTTTATTTTCAAGTGGAAAAAAATTCCTGCTCGCCAAAACACCAAAATCGAAACAAAGATAATGAATTGTCCGAGAAAAACTAACTTATTTTTTCCAGGCACCGGAAGTCAGAAATTAATGACTCAAAACTCTGCTTCCCTGAGGCTGTTATTGAAGTTTTGGTTAACTGTACCAAAGAAAATGATGTTAGATGTAGGTTAAATTTCTGTAATCTGAGGTAATTTTTATGATTAAACTCTTTGTCATTTAGCAGCATTCAAACAAAGGTTCTAAGTACCCCCATACCTCCTTTATAAAATTACAATGTTTCAGTGTAACTTATATGTGTGTGATGTGCGTTTGAGTAGGTACATGAGAGAACGAGTCAGCACAACCTAAGTACTGAAAATATTCAGTTCATAACAAACTTGATTAAAACAAGGGAAATACTAAGAAACAACCTACATTAACAGAAATGGAAACCTGACCCAAGCGTCAGCGCCAGCCACAACGAAGTGGAGGTATGGAACGCTGGGGTCCGAAAAATCCTAAAAAATTTTGGCTCGCGCATCTCTTAAAGAAACCCCCTTTTAGATAGAAAAGGATTGTTGAAATCATTGAAGCAATTTATAAAAATTCAATGCAAGTTTTTTGGAATTGTATAACAAATACCGTAGTATCACAAATTAGCTTAAATTAATGTTTAGAGAGAACTTTCTTGCAGAGATAAAAGCTGAATTGAACTGTAGATATTCCACTGGCTACTATCAATTCCTCAAGGCTTTCTTCTCACATTTTTGCTAACAAGCATGTTCTGGTGGTTTTCACTTTGCTGTGCGATCGCTCGCATGAGGCATATGTCACAGGAATTAAAGCTGCTAATTTCTGAACTCCATGTAGACTTGGATGGTGATTCACCAAATCACTATATTTAAACTTCTTAAATGTATTTGTTAAATTACAACATTATAATTATATATATATATACATTATTATAATTAAACCTAAAACAAAATTATGTGGAAAAAGGCATAAAACTGTAGTATTTTGAGCTAAGGCCAGTCTTTGTTGCCGCTACTGTTTATGACGTCCAATGTTCAAGGTACCTTATCTTGAATGTTATGCATTACATTTGTTTTACTGTAAAGTTCTTCAGCAATTCATCAAATTTATTTGCTATTTCCATGAAACCAGAGCTTTTTAATTCAAGGAATATTGAGTCAAATTATTTTGTTGAGATGAAAAACTCGCGTTTTAATAATAATATTTTTAAACTTCTTGTCCATTTGTCTAAAATCCTAAACAATAAATATGTTGCAATATCCACAGCACTAAAATTTATATCTAAGACAGTAAAATTTGTCTTGCAGTCCTGATACAAAATGAATTGCTAACAAAGCTTAGTAAAATTTCAAAATTCCTTTTACAGATTAAATTAAATCGCTTTAGAGGTAAGAGTATCTATTTTGCTTGTAATTGTAAGATTTCTCTATATTTGATGCGAAACAACATGTAAGTTCGATTGAGTAGATATCATTGCCTTTTTTTTAATAGAATATCAGGCCTGAGCCTTTTGAAGATTTCATTTGGATCACGCTAACCAGATGAATCAGCATATATTTCGAAACCCCTTTCTGCTAACTGTTTTACGAAATATAGAATGGTATACAACATGTAAATCTTTCATCATTTATTGCTGTGGAGCAGTGATTAAGAACGTAAAGCTGCGTTTGCTTTTGGTTGCAGAGTGGACATAGCTCTGAATTTATTTTCTTCCACCTCTTCAGATTAAAGTTGAGAGGAAGAAAGAATATCAGAGCTTTTCGCACAAACATATAGATGTTAGATGGCAGACTTTCCCTTATTCTGCGCCACATGTTAATTACGTTGCTAGAACAGAAGTTTCTAACGGTCTTAAGAATGGCATTTTGTTCTTTCAGACCAGCCACTTTACTGATAATTCGGTTTATAGTCTCTTTTCTCGTCAGTTTGGATGCAGGCTTTTTGTCATTGCTCTGGAAAAGACGCTCCTTTCTAAGTGTTTCTTGATTGAAAGAATACTAATAATAATAATAATAATAATAATGATGATGATAATGATAATAATAAAAGTAAAGATGATCCTGATAGAATAATAATTATTATTATAACACTGGGTAGACGGAAAGTGCCCAGACCAATAGGTCGCCTGGCAATTCCTCAGAGAGCAGCGCCCCTGATCTAGTCGAGCCGGGTAAACCTGGCGGGAACAGTGGGAAAAGCTGAGCTTGCTTTAATTGGCCAGCTTAACTTAGTACTGAGTAGTACTGCTGGAAAGGGACATTGAGCCCCCCTGTCCTGTGTAGTCAAATTGCCCTCCTAAGACGTATGACCTCTGATCTTAATTGATTGATGGGGTACACGAACTAGTTTTGCCTGGTAATTATGAATTGGCTAGATCAAACATTTCCTCTCAAACCGCAGACGTGCCAGTCAGTTGCATGACCTTAACCAGTTGCACATGTTCCGAAAGGGCTGACACATCACGCATTTCTGTTTAACGTGTGGGAGTAGTGGGGGTGCATCATATCTAGGTGTCGTAAGCGTGGATCTCAAGTTCTGAAGGGCTGAGTACCGAGTTTCCACTTGTTACTTAGTCCTGAGGTCTTGAATGAAGCCTCGCTACGGAGACAGTTTTAAGCAGAATGGGTCACCTAAACTGGGAAACCTAAAAAGGCTCCACCTGCAAGGGCATGTGCTGTTTCAATTTACATAAATATTGCACACACTTGGGTGTCATGCACGCACCGAGCATTCCTATATCAGACTGGGAGTCAGATGGGCTTGCTGGGTTTTCTACCCCTGAGTCCTTTGAGGGTCGTATTGCCCTGCCACTTAATATAATAATAATGATGATGATAATGATTATAACATTCTACAGAATGTCAACGTTAATGAACTGCAAAAGATCGCTTTACTAGAATCCGCCCACATCATAAGAAAAGTATGATCAATTAAATAGATGGCGACTGCCCATTAAAGCCCAAGAACCTGGATTGGATCCGGCGCTAATGGTGAAGAAAAAAGAAATCTAGAGAAAATTAGAGATAATGATAATAGAAACTTTTTACGATAATTTACAACATTTGTCATATTTGCGAGAAGTATTTTTATCCAGCTTTGTTTCATACCCCACCGTCAATTCAAGTATGCATAACTGTTTCTGTGGAGTAACTAAGAGCAAATCAGGTCACAAAGCATCTCCAGTTATAATGCATGGCGATGGGAATCCACAGATACCAGCGTATATTGTACAGCCTTCAAGAGATTTGAGAGAACCTGCTAAAAACTGTATTGCTGAGTTTTGTCGTCAAAGTGTAACGATCTTCCTGAAGGTAGGTTTTGCAACCGCCGACAACATGAAGAAGGGCTTCTGGTTCGAAGCAGGAAGAGCAAGAAGAAGATAGTCTGAGGTTTCATTTGGCTAGATTTTTAAGGAGTTGCAAGGGTTTTATTCAAATAACGAATGTTAAAATTGAAGCGTTCAAGGACACTGGATAAAAAACGTCTTATCACTCCATCCTGTCCTAACAACGTTATTTAACAATTACTTAATCAATGCAGAAATATTATCTTGGTTGACCAAAGCCATGACTGTACTGACAATGTAAAATAATGTCAAGGGCAGTGAGATGACTTATTATAGATCGGTAAAGAGCCTATCTATCATGTGGGAAGTCTTCACTGATATACTTTCGGAATCATTATATTCTCATCCGGATAGAAACCACCTATTTCCAGAAGAGCAAAATAGTGAATATCTACCAAGGGAGATATGACGGAGGAACAGTGCTGGAGAATGATAAGATGAAGTCTGTAAGGGATTTTGAATTTAACCTCAAAAAGACAAGTACAGTAAGGAGACCATACGTAATAATGGAGAAAAATAAAAGTAAAAATACCTGTTTGTGTGATATGACCTGCCCAAAGCACCAGAGCTTGAAAACTAAGAAATTGGAAAAACTAACGGAACAAGGACAATTGGTATTAAAAGTGCGAGAAAGATGTCTTTGGTTTCAGATTAAAATTGTACTGGTAGTGGCTGATGCTCTCGCTGGAAGCGTACAGATGGTGTTGAACACGATTTCAGTTTTCGAAAAGGGTACTGTGAAACGGACAGTGGCTGAATTAAAAAAACAACAATTAGTGGATAGCAACACCATGATTTGTAAATTGATGTCAGGACTTCTCCACACTATTGGCCCTGAAATATGAGGCTTTATCGTTATTTTTTAATTAACATGTTTAATTTGCGATATTCACATTCTTTTACATATTTAATGTTACGATTGTTGATTATTATTTGCAAACGTAATAATGGAGAAAAATAAAAGTAAAAATACCTGTTTGTGTGATATGACCTGCCCAAAGCACCAGAGCTTGAAAACTAAGAAATTGGAAAAACTAACGGAACAAGGACAATTGGTATTAAAAGTGCGATAAAGATGTCTTTGGTTTCAGATTAAAATTGTACTGGTAGTGGCTGATGCTCTCGCTGGAAGCGTACAGATGGTGTTGAACACGATTTCAGTTTTCGAAAAGGGTACTGTGAAACGGACAGTGGCTGAATTAAAAAAACAACAATTAGTGGATAGCAACACCATGATTTGTAAATTGATGTCAGGACTTCTCCACACTATTGGCCCTGAAATATGAGGCTTTATCGTTATTTTTTAATTAACATGTTTAATTTGCGATATTCACATTCTTTTACATATTTAATGTTACGATTGTTGATTATTATTTGCAAACATTTGTCCCTTGCCCCCAACCACCCACCCTTCAAGAAAAAAAATGCACATTTTTTTCTTTCCACAAATAAGATTCTAACTGCATCCTTCTTACAAATTTCAGCTGGATACTCAAGCAAAACAGGCATACAGTACTCTAACTGATACTGACCCTACATCATTTGCTAGGAAAAACAAATATAAAAGAAAAAATGAATTGTCATAAACAATGAGCTAATCAACAAAAAATGTAATTATGTATCTGACTAATTGTATAAATAAATTAATAAATTATTATATATAAATTATTATAATAAATTATGTTGTTCAAATAGCACATATACAAAAAATAAGTTATGCTGTTCAAATAATACTGGTAACTATTTTTTCAGTTGATTCATTATTTTGGTGATTACCTCTGTCCTGTTAAATATAACAAGAATTCTACAGCAGTCACCACCATCCTTTTGGTATTTTGAGACAGAAAAACAAATGTCATGAAATAATTTTGAAACGACCTTCGCATAAAACATTTCAAAAAATATGGATTTCTAACAATTACATGGCTAAAAAAAATGACGAGGAGATAATAAGTGTTTAATTGCGAAATATATGTATATTGAGAAAGATGATCAAAATTGCTCTATGCTTTATTGGTACAGCTGAAAGTCAAGTAAGAGTAAGCCCACAACGAATGATAAGAGAAAAGAGATTTGAGCTAAGTACCGGTTTATTGACGCTCATACACAAAACGAAATAAGTTTTTATGAGAGAGCCAGAAGAAAGACCAAAGATGCTAATGGGCCTGTTAAAAAGATTTACAAATGTGACACTAGACTGGCTTCATTTCAGTTAGTCAACGTTTCTTGATTGCTTCGACTCCCACTGTCAATTCCTTTGCAATGACTTGCATGTCATTGGTAATAAAAGGAAACTAATTTTAACACCACAAAGGAAAGAAACTTCTTGGATGAGTTGCTGAAGAAAAATTTGCTCTACAGTGAAAAGAACGACATTGGGAATAAAAGCCTCTTCCCTAAAAGAGCCCAAACCTGAAAAACGCCCAGGCGTAAATAAACGCCCAGGGTGTTTAAACGGTCAAATACGGTAATTGTATAATATTTATGGCCACTGATGAAAAGAAATTATTATTTTTTCTATCTTAAAAAAGGATGATACAATTCAGTTGTTTACAATAAAAATATAATAAACACTGCTGTCAACATGTGTCCTCTAAAGTAAACACCAAGTAGCTTTAAAACAATATGTATTCATCCTTTCGTCTTTTAAAGATAGTATAGTGGGGGGAAATGACTTTAATAAAATTAAACTAAGAATGACATTTATTGAACGCGTTGAACGGTTTCTGTGCGTTGAGAACATAATTGTCATGTTTTAATATATAAAGAAAATTAATTGCTGGTTTACATCAAAATGCACTAGAACAGAAAAAATTAAAGTCTCTTGTTTGACTACAGTGGAAGCAAATCTTTAATTATTGGAAATCCTTTGTGTGCTAATACGACTTAGTACTTAAGTACCAGATGACAGTTATTGAATTCATCTAATCAACTCTTTGTTTGACAATCTATCATAGCACTTTGTATTGTACAAAAAGCTGTCTGGCTGTTTTCAGTTCGTTGACAATATTAATGTCACCCAGGGGCAGCGGGCACAAAATTTCTCTTGCTATTACATTTATGAAACCTGGGTGGGGATCTAAGGTCACCCTTTTTTCCTAGGGGTGAAAAAGTAGAACTACAAAACTGTCAGCTATTTTGTACAGAAACAAAACTAATACCCTCATGAATTGTTAAAGGAATACAAGACAAGCACTCTTAGAGTTTAGATTCACTCAGAATGATCTTCTGTATTAGAACAAATATATTCACACTTCTTGTAAGAATACTTAATTCTCTTGTGGATCCTCTATACTCACAGTTTTTTATTTTCCCCTAACGTTTTATCTAACATTTATTCTTACAGAACACAAAGTGTAAACTGCATGAAAACTTGTGGTGGTGGGGGGGGATTGAAATACAGTGAATTCAGCTTGAAAGTCACACTTTACTGTTCTGAAAAAAACTCGAATAAGAAATATAAAAGCTTCAGCCTTGCACTATTCTTATACTCTTCCTACTAGCCGGTGACTTTGAACCTCAACATTCAACCCTTATGTTGATTCAAAGGCGGTTTAATTTAGGGGGCTGAAGTTTCATATTCACTGCATCGCTGGGCTTTCAACCAAAAGTGGCAGTCAGCCACCATTGTTATTATTTCCTGAATAGTCACAGGAGGGCCAATCTTTAAAAATTTTGTCATCGAAAATAAAATATTCCATTCTCGCTGTTTTGTGATCTCCCATCACAAGACATGGCCAACAAAAATACGTGTTTCTCTCCTCATTTCCACAAGTCCATGAAAAATTATGGTAAACGGCTTCACTGGAAGAGTTCTTAATAGTAACACGACGGCATGGACGTCCGTCTTGTTTGAAACGAACACGTTGGCCATGACTCAGCTTTCCTTGACTTTCCAGCCGATAAAAAAAAATTCGGGTTACCCCAGACAACACTACCAGATACAACTTGATTCATATTTAAAACTTTTGGACCTATATTATCCGAGGTATGTACTCTAGCTCACTGCAAAAGTAGATTTAATCTTGCGTTGGAACTGCTGAATTTTCATAGCACGTTACGTCATTCCTGTGAGCTTCACCAATGAAAGACATCACAGGCAAGGATCGATCCTCATCTATTGTTTTCTTTCTAAGTTGTTGTGAAATTGATGCCAGTCATAGCATGGTTAGCGAAACAGGGCAGTGCAATTGAAAGTATTAAACAAACACAATTTGATAGCATTCTTTGACAGATTGGTCGTTCAAATTGAACAAAGTGCAATTGTTTATGATGCATTCAAATGTTATGAGGTTAGCGTGTCATGACAAGGGGAATATCGTGACAGGAAAATGTGAGAACAGAAACCAGATCAACTTCAGTTCTTTTGCTGAGAACTTTACATTTGTACAGTGTCACAGTGTTTTTAGAATAAGCTGCAAATAAAAATGTCTTGGCTTTGACTAAAATTTGTCATAGCACAGTCCGTCGCCCCTGATGTCACCATTGTCAATTATCTGTGGCAAAAGCTGAATCTCATTTCTTGATGCTGCTGTTTCATCACGATCTGTTTCCGACATACCGATATTACCCTATTAACAAAGATTCAAAATATTTCCCTGCAAAACGAAATCAGACAAGCAGGCAATCTGTTTTGGTGAATCGTTTATGTCTTAAGCATATTTTGCAGAAAGGATTTTCTTTATTATATTTCCCTTTCATAAAGCCACTCCGAACAGCTAATTGGACTATTGCAAAAAACTAATTTGTTTGTCTTCCATGACGTGATCAATTTGACCTATTTGAACATGCTTGCAGTTGAAACCCAGTGAGAACTGCACTCCGGGTCACTTGAGCCTCCCCGCCACGCTCAGACTGTTGAGCAGTGGGAGGCTCTTTTGCTCATGTGAACAAAAATGGAACATTTTAATCAATTGAAAAAGGTTTGAAATGCACAGCGCAATTCTAAAACTTTAAACCTGTGGAATCGATTGTCGCTTTCGATGAACAACGGGTATAATTTTTAAAACCCAGACAAAGAATATTTTTATTGCTTTTTGTAAGTTTAAATAACCCCAACTTCTTTTTCATTACTGAGTCTTTTTTCAAAACAAATGAAAACCTCTCTATTTCAGAAAAAAGTTAACTAATTGCAAAATCCTAGAAAAATTGCGTGCACTGTCAAAATGCTTTAGGAAACAAAACAATGAAATCAGTTGGAAAAACAGAACAGGAAGTAAGAAATTTTAAAATAAATTATCAGAATATAATTTATTTTTTGTGATGAGACTTTTGTTGTAATAAATTAATATATATATACATATATATATATATAGTGTGTGTGTGTGTGATTGTGTGTATGTGTGTGTGTGTCACTATTAAATCCATTGGGTCATCAGGACTTGTTCTGTACTAACCTTCTCGATTCTCAGCTGCACAAACTGCTTGATTAAATTTTATCGATTGTCTTGGTGTTTTACGACGTTAAAATTATTTTTGGTTGTAGTTTAATAATATTCAGAAACAATCTAGTTCATTGGTTTTCAAATTAAGTGGAACTAGGCTTATCCAATATAGTTTAAATTACTTAAGGCTCTTTTGAGGTCCTTGCTTGACAGGGTTATTTAAGGCTAAAAAATTTATACGTAATTACTGTATCTGATGCGTTTTCATGACAACTGTTACTTAAAACAATTTGCTTAATGTTATCGATCACTCCTAATAATTTGTCATGAGCAAAAATAACAAAACTAGAGTTAATTAAGGTTGTCATGAGGCCATTTTCAAGACTGTTAAGCATTGATTAAGCGAAATAGCTTGCATACTTCATTTAAGGTTGTTTTCCAAAATACACTGATTACAGAACCAGTTTAATTTTTTTCACTAGCACATTCATAAACGGCGTATCTATTCATGTCGCTTTGGTATGAAAGTTTAACGATGGGTGGAACTTGCATAGGTTAATCGTGAAGATAGTGCTACACACTGCCAATTTTTAAATACAGTAAAGCTATCATCTGCAAATGAAAAAACATTTTGGCTTTTGTATAGAGTTCCACAATTTCTTTTCATAGTAGTTCGTTATATTTCTAATCTCTATTCATAAAAACTAGACGAAGCCTACATCTAGTAGAGAGCCCATCGTTACCTCATCAATATGCTAAAACATAGTGTTTTTAAATGTATGTTAAACCGATTTAATCACAATATTCATCAATTCTAGAGTAAAAACCTCTGAAAACATTGGTGATTCAATATTAACATGACACAGAGTTTTTGTAGAAATTTCAAAAACTTCGTCAAAAAGAACATTAGCAAACAGATGGTAATGTCAATGGAGCACAATAGAGAGTTTTCCGGATTTCCCAAAACTAATAAAACGTAAGTGTAGCATCTTGTAAAATTTAATAACAAGTAATGAAAACTAGAGACAGAAGATTTAAACACTGATTACCTAGTCGTATTAGGATTCCGTATTTCGAAGAGTCTTTATTTTCTCAATAAGAAAAAATATTAGTATATCTCAAAACTTCGTGGCATATGCCTATTCTAGTAAAAACTAAATAATTAAAGCTAATTTATTAATTATTTTTGAGAGTACATTGGTCGTATTAGCACTACCAGATGTTCTTCTGGAGGTATCGGCATCAGTAGTAGTTGTAGTAGTGGCGATGATAGTGGTACTACTAGTAGCAGGTACAGTTGCAGTAGTAACAGAAATACCAGAGGTGGTTGTTGTCCATATAGCTGTAGTTTTTGTGGTAGACAGAGTTGAAGTGCTGGTAGTATTTGTAAAGGCAATGCTGGTAGCAGCTGCAATGATAGCAAAAGTTGTCATAATGGATAAAAGCAACAAAAGTATCAGGTATTATAGCGGTTTTTAAAGACATGGAAGTACTAGAAGTGAAAACACCAGTGGTTGTGGTAGTTGTAGGGATATCAGAATTAAAAGTGGTGGAATTAGTGGTAATTGTAGTAGCATAAAAGGTTGCGTCAGCAGCAACAATCGCAGTCATTGTATTACCTGTTGTAGTAGGAGACATGGAGTAGTATTAATGGAAATAGTAGTAGCAGTAGCAGTAGCAGTAGCAGTAGCAGTAGCAGTAGCAGTAGCAGTAGCCGTGATAAACGTTATTGTACTAGTTGTGATAGTAAAAATCGTAGTTGTGAAAGTGGTAGTAGTAGTAGTAGTAGTAGTAGTAGTAGTAGTGGTAGTAGTAGTAGCAGCAGCAGCCGTAATTTCACTCTTGTTGTGGTAGTATAATTAGTTTTAGCAGAGGTAGTGATGATAATAATTGCAATGATAGAAGACAAAGTACAATGTAAAGTGCCAAAACAGTACACCTAAAACAAAACATCCTCTCAGATAAAAAAAGGTAATAAACAGTGTAAATACTTTATGTAACAGCTCAAATTTTATGGTAGAACTTCAGAAAAAATTTGCTTATTCCCTGCTATTATGCATATTAAAATAAATAAAGTATATAATGATGTGATACTAATACTTTTTGATACTACACCACAATTAATATATAGTTACTTACAGCCCAAGATATCCTTTTCAATTTTAAGTTTTCATAAGTCACATTTTGTACAAGGATTTCAATAGTTAAAGTAATCCCCCGTATAATGTCAAAGCTTTAAAAAATAGATCTAGACGAGTTTTAGTGTCACTCATTGAAGAAACAGTAAGTGAATCGTGCTAATTTTATATCTTACCTCTATTCTCTTGAATATTAAGTTGGTCAGATTACCGACAAATATGATGAAAAGAATCACTGCTGGTATTATTATAGTCATAATATTGAAGCCTGGTAAATGCTTTCTGAATATGTTGACATGCTGTTCAAGCAACCAGCAAGCATGTTTTTGTTTATCAAAATATTTTGCGTTTTGTATGTCACAGTATGCAGTATATACAATACGGGTCTTGTCCATCACAAAACTTCAATTCATTCTTTCTACTCAGTATATCGTTCATATTAAACAATTTTTTTATCTCCTAATCCATAATAAACGATGTCAACCTGAGTTTTTTAAGTTTGTTTAACCTCTACAGTTATAGATAAGTATTAAGTTTTGTTGCAGCTTTGAAATTTGATAAACTCTTTTGAAGGTAAAGAAAGCTTACATGTTAGAAAAAAATTAATAATTACTATATACTGCATTAGTAGACGTGAACAATCACTATACTATGACGTAAGTGTAAGTGTTGATGGTCATTAGATGTCACATTAGTAGACAGTATCATTAGCTATAATATTGGTAGACATTCAGAATAACCAGACTGGCCATTGGTAAACAGTGGAAGTCACTAGATGGCATATTGATAGAAATTAATTATCACTAAACATGACATTTGTATACGTTGTATGGAGTAAATACTATATTAGTGTATGATGATAGTCACCAGGTATCATAGTGGTGAACATTTATATATACTAGATCTGACTAAGTAGGCATCGGCAATTGATAGCTGGATGCAGTTTTTTTCAAATACTTGGATTAAGACTTTGAAAAGTATACCTTTCTGTCTCAGCAAGGGTGGATAATATCTCTATAGCTCTTGATTAGCTACTGTTTAACTGATATTACCAAAGTGTGAAGCCACTAATAATGTTTGATTGGTGCTACCAAAACAGAAAAATCTGTCTTACAAAGAAAGGGCAATTTCTTTTATTTTCAAGTATCAATTTTAACAAGTTAAACCCTATTTTCTAGGCCATTATGTTTTGTGGTATTCACGGTACAGATTTACTGCCCATCGGGTTATTGCCAAGCCTGAAATTTGATATATAACAATATTTTGATAACAAATACTTAACGACAGCAAACCATAAGATCTTGACTTTCTTTTTCTTTCCAATACTATTTTTATTTCCCTTTATTTTCGATGGGCAAAAACATTTTTGTACGACTGAGTATCTCTATGTAAGAAAGATGCACCTCGCTGACTACCTACTGTAGCCTTAAGAAAAACAAATATGGAAAAGATTAGCTTAACACCGTTTGATAATGTTATATTTTGTGTACAACTTCAACCCATAATACAGGGACATCCAGGAGTTTTTCTTGGACAGTGGAGACCTGGTTTAATCTACAGTGTGGTGCCCAGTTTACTGTTTACGACCTCTTTAAAGTTATAAATGAATAAGAATAGGAGATGAAAAATCTCTTTCAAGAGTTAGGCTTACAGATTTAATCTGTGCCACTGTCACCCCTTGCTTTGCAGGAGTCTATTCGAGATAGAGGGAAACATGAGCTGGTGTCAAGTTACTATTTACCTTAATTCCTATAAAGTTACCTGTTTTCTTCAAGCATTTCAACAATTTAGAGATAAAGTTTTCATTATCGCTTGCTCAAAATGCCTTTCTAATTTACCGTACAGTTATAGCTAATCAAAAGGAGAAAAGACTACAAAAGAATTATTTTACAGTTTTAGACACTGACATAACGGTCTTTAGACATAAAACCAATAGTAAAATAGATTGAAGCAGTGGGCAGGAATGTGAGATCAATATAATATCATCTTGGGACGTGTAGAAACCTATTCTTTAAACAGCAAGACAACATCAAGGGTTATAATATAAAATAACGAGTAAAAATAGTCAAAGGGCAAATATGATCAAGTTAAGAGCAAAATGCCGTACAATTTAAGCCGACCTCATGATACTCATAACAACTTACCTTAAATCTGTCGAAACTTTGCAGTTCAGAGCACTCTTAACTTCAGAAGTACATTCACGTAGTAATTAAAAGCTACGTTTGAAGTTGTATTCCAAACGTAATATCCCTCTGGAGAAAAAAATTCCAAAGACCTTTTCACTACCATTTGTTTAAGTCAAGCAAGATCATTCCGTTTTCAACTTACACTTTAAGTTTCAGAGCTCAGCCTGTTGATACCTGTCAGCTGTGCAGATGTTGTTTAGCTTTATATTTATCACATAACTATCTCATCGATAAATTGCGATGTTGTCTTTTAAATAGTACTGGAGTGAACCGCTGAGAATGAGTTGCAGCAAGCATTTCCAAAGCAGAAAAACGTTTGACAAATAGACTACAACTGAGTCTTGAAACGTTAAGTGTCTATTCTCTATTTCTCTTTATGATAGGAAATGCTTTTCATTTTGTTAAAGCAATCTAAGTAAGCCTGAGTAGATATTTATCAACAAGAAGGTTAAAAATAGTTTTAAATACCTTATTGATAATGAAAAGTTCTTTCCTCTATATAAAATTCCCTTCTTTGTTTCTGTTTGTTTGGTACAATGGTTCTCTAACTTAAGATCCTAGGTGTTCTATGGTCCGACGCCATCTTGAAGCAGGTGTTTTATAAATTCTGTAGTCTTAGCATGTGGATAATTATTCTGCAGGTATATCTTAGGGAAGCAGATGTTATTGTGTAATAAAAGGGCACGAGGTGACATGTGTTTAATAGATAATGTGGAGTGCTCCAGAAGAACAACCGGCCCAGGCATAACCCAGACAAAGATTCCCATAAAAACAACGACAAACAAATATTATCACCCACTTAAAAGACTTTTCTTGTTTTATCCTAAAATATGAAAACAACAACTACTATTATTGCTATTATTGGTACCGGCAAAACTATTCCTCCTAGTACTAATATTTCTACTATTCCTACTATTACTACTATTGGTACCATTACCACTATTACTACTACTGCTACTAGTCCCACCAGTCCTACTTTTACTAAAATTACTACTATTTCTGGTATTTCTACTATCACTACTATACCTACTGTTATTTTGTTGCCATTATCACAACTGTTACTACTGTAACAACTATAAACCATTATCACTACTATTACGTCTACTATTTCTAGTACTACTATTCTACTACTACTACTGCTACTACTAGTACTACTACTACTACAGTGAAACATTTGCTGGTCTCGATTTTGCTTGTTCCCTCTGTTCTTACTGTTTAAATGCAATGGTGTATGTAGGAATTTTCTACAAGAGGGGTCAACCTAAATGCTGCTTGGGTCGTGGGTACTCCAAGATTTTGAAAATTGGACAAGAATATTTAGTCTATTTTAAAGGCGTATTTACCTTTTTACTTCTTGAGTTAAGGCTACAACAAAAATTGTAATAAAAGTAAATAGAACTAGGATCCGGATTTATTTTTGTTCAACTAACAAATGCTTTAAAGACGAAAGGGCAGGGAATTAAGGCAACCAACAATTAAAGTCAGTTGAAGGACAATGGCCAATTACAAGAGTCAAAATACTCTATGACGAAATTATTGTTCAGTATAGTCTGTTTAATGATAAACATTTGTGCCAGTCTATTCAATCATTCTGTACCCACATCGGCTTTAAGTTTCGTTTCAAAGAGCTTCGTTGTGCTAAATGCGCATGTCCTGTTCTCTGCTCATATTGTTTAATCTTAGCACTTTTAGTGAGAATTCGTTGCTCTAATTCTAATACTATAGTTGACAGTTCCTTCTTCTTTATTTAATACTTACTCTCAAGATTCCGAAATTTCAATTTGCTTAACAACTCTTCTTTTCGTATTCTTTTTGTGCTGTTAATGACCTGAAGAAAATATTTGTCTCCTTTAGTTCTTCTTTTCTACAAAGGTTCCGATTTTCTTCTCATGCTAATTCCTTTAAGTTCACCTTGTTGAGCATTCTACATATTCACAGCCTAAATGAAATTGTTAGCTTCGCTGATATCATTTGTTTAATTAGATTTCATCAAACTATTGCACTTTCAGGAGCCTTTGCTGATCCATCTTTTTGAATAAGATATCAGAGCGTCTTTATTGTGGTTCGTTTCTGTTATACGACTAACAATGGCTTTTCCATTAACTGTTATCAATGTGGCAAGGTCAATTCCGTCATTCTCAATATTAAAACAATTAAAACAGGATTTTCACTATTTCTATCGATAGTCAACCTTTTCAGTTCTACGTCAGTTAAAATATCTTAATTCTTTTCCACACCAAAATCTTCATTAAAAGTCACAGTCACAGTCCTCTACTCTACCTTTATCTGTAACATTTTTAATTCAAGATTTGTCAGACATCCATTTTTCCTATTTTCTCATACCTGTTAGGCAAGTAGTTGTACTGTTACTCTATTGCCTTGTCTTTCTTTCCATATAGATACATTCTTCTTTTATACCCTTGTATTGGGTTTTTTAGCTTCTTTTAAAAATTATAGTTTGTCCCAGAGCTGTTCATTTTTTTCATTCTATTAGTTACTTGACGACTACCAAGCCCATGCCCCTGTGCAATAAAACACCTGGCGAACAAGAGACCTTGTGAAAAGCTCCAGTGTGGTTAACCTCGTTGTTTTCCAAATTATCATTGGACATTACTGTCATAAAGAAGTTTCTGATAATAAGTTAACTACCAACAGCAGTTTATTGAGAAGGGTTGGTATATCTAAGGTTAAAGGGGTTTTCCTTTCAAAGCGACACACTTAAAGCCACCGAACATCACCTGATATTCAAGGTCTTAGATATACGAACAGGTGTCACTACCACCCAAGGGTGATTTTGAGGTAGTTTTGAAAGAAGGTAACCTAGTTCACCCATGTCAAAACTCTAAAGATGGGTGCAATATTATGTTAATAACAGGGACAAATTGCTATTATCATATATTATTAACATTAATATTATTAACATTATTATTATTATTATTATTATTATTGAAGTACTTTTTTACGTATGCGTTTCAATACGCGTTTCAATACGTTTTCATGACGCGAACATTAAAGGAACGATTGACATATTACATAGGGTACAAAAATAATTATGGCAAGGAAGTAAAAACATCATTGGCACAAATATTAAAAAACGATTGTCATCTTACTGCAAACTATGAAAAGTATAAAAAATTTGTAAAGAGGCTATGGGAAAAAACCCCAGAAATGTTCATGACTTTTGCAGTATCAAATAGAGAGTGCTTTCGAAGAATATGAGCAGTGCCTGTGAGGACAATTTTCTGGAGTTCTAGTACTCTGTACTTTCCAGCTATTTTCTCTATATGTTTTTGAGTCCCCTTCTTAATCATCCCTAGTGCCCCGACAATGACTGGAACAGTCCAAGCTTTGACGTTCCACATTTTTTTAATTTCTATCTCTAGCTCTTTATACTTCCTTAACTTTTCGAATTCCTTAACAGAAATGCTTTTATCACTTGGCACACTCATGTCAATTAATGTACACATTTTGTTTTTCCTTTCTTTAATTATCATGTCATGACGGTTGGGTTGAATCGTCCGGTCAGTGTTGATCCCAAAGTTGATCCGTGACTAGTAGTGGATGGTGTTCATACCAATTGGGGTTGATTTCAATACCAAAGTGTTTGCATATACCCCAGTGGAGATACTGCCCAACACGGTCGTAGCGTTTGACAAACCCATCTGGAGCAAGTACAGGACATCCGGACAGAAGTTGGTTTATTGTTTTCGTGTGCTGGTCACAGAACCGGCACTTAGGATCAGCTCCATTCTTCAGTATGTTTGCTTGGTAATTTCGGGTAAATAAACTCTGGTCCTGTGCTGCGATGATGAAACCTTCTGTCTCTGCCTTAAGTCCTGCACTCCTCAGCCACTGATGGATTG
>RDPX01000020.1:197047-233878 GCA_003991215.1 Morbakka virulenta | reverse complement strand
GATGGTTTATCACCAGTATTATTCATATGTTATCTCGCACACGCTCTAAGAAAAATCAGAAACAATTCCATCAGACTAAATACTCTTGTTTCGTGCCTTGGTATGCCACTGGAAATGGAATATGCAGACGATGTCGACTTTTTAGATGAAGAAAAAGAACCTCTGGAAAAATTAAAAAAAATTGCTGCAGGAAAACGTAAAGAAGAAAATCTATTTATGAACGAAAGTAAAACTGAGTTTACATACATATTTTTGCCGAAATATCTGAAACTGATCGGGAAGGAACACCTATCCGAGGCTGCAAAAGCTGGCGTAAGTGTAAAACTTTGGGCTTCCTGCTATGTAGTTCAGCAGACATCTCAGCCCGATGCATCCAAGGCAATATAGCATTTAGATCATAATCGAGGCTCGCCGCACTAAGATTCCGCTCAAAACCAGACTCAAGCTTTATAACGCGTACTGCCTCTCCATCATGCTATATAATTGCGACAGCTGGGCTACCAACAAAGCCATGATGGAAAAAATAGATATATGCCACCGTAAAACACTTACGAACGATAACAGATCTCCTATGGCCCATAATCATTATCAGTAATAAAGAGGTGTACAAAATCTGCGAAACAAATCCTATATCTACACTAGTAGCCAAGCGAAGATGGTCTATACTAGGTCATGTCCTACGCATGGACATCAACACCCTCGCACAGAAAGCCCTTGAATTCGCCATTTCAGGAGCAACAACGTATAAAGCCAGAATAGGACGCCACTCTACAAATCTTCTTATCACCATCCGTGAAGACATCAAAAAGTCTGGACTTGGGCAACTCCATACCAGAAAACAGCTCCAGAGTCTACTGAAAAAAGCAAGTGAGAAGAAGAACTGGAAACGTTTCAACGAAGGTCTAATTGCATCTATGGAAAGTTCTCGACTACCAAAGAAGCAGAATACACAGGATAAGTAAGTAAGTATTAGGAGTAAATTCCAAACAGCCGGATGTTAAATGCTGCTAATTTGACAAATTAAAATAAAACCGAAAAACTCTTTACATCAGAAAAAAATCTTTTACACGACTCGAGACACGTTATATAAATAAAGGCACAGAAGAAGTGTTTCAGAATTTGAAAGAAGAGACAGACCAAAGAATAGCTATGTTGGTAATAGACGTCCCGGGCTTGTGACTGGCAGTGGCTGCTTTCCACATGTGTTGCGGGTACCCAACACTAAGCATTTCCTCTGCTACAAAGATCGAAAATAACATGGTGAAAGAGAAGAACAAAGAAAAATGTAGAACAAGAGTAAGATAAAAAACAAAAACAAAAAACAAAAGCAAAAAAGAGCAAGTATTGTCAAAAAGAGGTGAAAAAATGAAATGTAAGTATTAGAAAGACGGAGAAGTAACATCAGAAAGAATGTCAATCTACCGTCAGCACAATACAGCTAAGTACAAGCCGTTAGCAAATAAATAGATTAAAAGATAGAAAATGATTATTTGTTATCAGCACGATACAGTTAAGTACAGACTTAATGCGAACGACCAGAACGTGAATGGAAGGTAAAAAGAATGTCAGAAGATGAGACAATAAATTCACTGAGTAGTCAAATCTAAGTTAATTTGGTAACATGTTTTTTCAAAAGAAGAGAAAGCATCAAAATGTTTGCCATAGGCTTTATGTACGACATTCCTCAATCTGTTTGGGGGCTCTCCTTGTGTCATTATTCTACAGAAAAGTTGTCTAATCTTGATGATAAAGTCATCGTAGAGAAGAGAAGCACGAGTGATACGTAGAGTTTCAGATAGTATTGACCCATAGAACACATGACGAGGCAAAGTTCCAGATAGATCCGGCATTCGGAAGATATGGAGAGGAAAAGCATCACGTTTGTCATATAGCTTTTAAACGAATAATCCATCTTTAACTGTAATGTCCAAGTCTAAAAAAGTAGCATGTTGGCCTGTGTGTTTGCATTTCAGTACTAGCTCACTTGGATAAATTTCGAGATGACTTTTTTGGAACTCCTCAGAGTCATTATTACTACAAGCATCATCAATAAAACGAAAGCAATTCTTAAACTTGAATTCATAATATCGATCAGTGCGAATTAGGTTGGTGATGAACTTATTTTCAAAATGGTGGAGGTAAACGTTTGCCCAGAATGGAGCAGGGTCTATACCCATGGGTATGGCTATTTCCTGTTCAAAACCAAGGTATCCAAAACAAAAGAATGTTTGCGATATGAGGTGGCCAACCATCATTTGAACTTGCGTCTTGCTGTAACTTTTACCACCGTGTCTTTTCCTGGTGAAAAGGCAAGAAGTACCCTTTACAGTTAGGTATTTCCTGTTTTCATCTGCAGTCTTCCGACCTCCATTAAAAACAAATTCAACCAAACTATTAAGAACTTCAATCAGGTTAGCATGTGGCAGCGTAGAGAGTACTAAAATCAAAAGTTGAGATAGATTTAGCTTTTAACTTTTTAGTTGCTTCAAGACACCAGAATAATTTTGGACGATCCAAAAACGGCTGTAATTTTTGTAAAACAAACTTTTATGATGAAAGTTTTCTAGTTGTTGAAAGATCTCTCTGAAAATAATACAAACTAGCTCAATTAATGGTTTAGTTGAATAAGACACAGAAGCCACAATGAAACGAGCTATAGAAGGATTGTAATGCATCTTTGGAGTCCAGTATATAAATGGGAGTGATTTTTGTTTTTCAGAAAGGTTGAGGTCTAAAGATTTGCACAGCTGCACATTTACCGCTATGATGTCTTCGGCAGATGACCTTGATAGTTTATAGGTATTGGAAACATTTCCTGTAAGACGAATTTCGTTGAAAAGCTAATGAACATAGAACTTTTTGCAGACTATCGCAATATTGTTTGACGCTTTGTCAATGGGGACAAAAACATATTTGGAATGGAGATACTTCAAATAGTTAGAAACTTCAGTATCTTTGAGGATAGATTTTGCCGGATGTGGAGTGACCTTTGTTTTTAGAATACTGATCTTTGATATTACTAATCGAATTATTTCACCCATCCAAGCAATCAGAGAACCCTATGCAAGTCTGAATTTCTTTTCCAGGTCCGATGAAAATTCCTTTAGCCTTTCTTTTATCTCAGAGAGACACTTGCCATAATTGATTTGTTTAGGCTCTCTATAGTTAGGACCTTTGGAATGAAGACTACGGAGTTTTTGGTTCTTGATTATCCTTAGGTAGCCAGTAACAATATGGCTTTGATGTTCATCTAAGAATGGGGAAAGGCGACCGTCACAATCAGGTATTTCTGGAGCTACATATCCATTGTCAGAAAGTTCAATGCTTAAATTACGAACCACGTCACTATAGTTAAAGATATTGTTCCGAATTCGAATATCAAGTTTAGTTGTAATCATTGGTAAGTTTTCCTCTGATTTCAGAATATCAGGAAGAATATTAAAAACATTTTCATTTCTAAGAAAAGTAGGAAGATGCAAATGATCAATTCCTTTGTTAACAAAATGAATCACGCACGCGTTTTTGGGTTTCGGCTTCGAGATCTTAGAAGGAAGCATGACTTGAGAAATAAATTTAGTATTGATGATATCCAAAATATAAAGGTAAAGATGTTCCTTATCCTCGTCAGTAGCGTATTCTTCAGGATGCAAGATTTCCGAAACAATTAAACGAAGCAACTTACGTGGAAGGTTATTAAGAAGAACTCCTGTGTTATTGAAAAGGTTACATTTATCATCAGAGAACCATTCGTTGGTTTGATAAAAGAAAGAGTAGACTGAGTCGGTATTAGAGTTCAGCTTTTCTCGAGACCTGACTGGTCGAGAAGCTTTTCGTGGTAAGGGTATAAAAAACCGACCGACAGCAGCTTCGACATCTGTCACATGTGATACTTTATCGAAAGCCGTCTCATTAAGACCATAAGGATAAAGGGTCCTCGATGTCTTGATCCAATAATCTTTCCGAGCCTGTCTAACTTTCGTCATCTCCTTGTCGATAAGATCATGTATATTATCGACAATATCATACATATTATATCATATATATATANATTTTAGAAAAGAAAGAGTTTACTGAGTCGGTATTAGAGTTCAGCTTTTCTCGAGACCTGACTGGTCGAGAAGCTTTTCGTGGTAAGGGTATAAAAAACCGACCGACAGCAGCTTCGACATCTGTCACATGTGATACTTTATCGAAAGCCGTCTCATTAAGACCATAAGGATAAAGGGTCCTCGATGTCTTGATCCAATAATCTTTCCGAGCCTGTCTAACTTTCGTCATCTCCTTGTCGATAAGATCATGTATATTATCGACAATATCATACATATTATATCATATATATATATATATATGTGGGGATATATTAACAAATGAATATGAAACGTCATCAGTAACAGTGCTCTATCACATTAAGACGTAGGAGCTATCATATCATCAGATATACGAGTAAGAAAAACTCATGCATCTTTATTGCAGAGGTATTATATATATCCATATATATGTTATATTATACATCCCCATTTAATCAGATATACGAGTAAGAAAAACTCTAACTTTACAGTACTCAGAGTTTCATGTCTTTCACAATCTTCAGCTGTATACAAACGATCAATTTAAAAAATTTTTCTGCAAATAATTTTGTAATCTGATCTTTTGAAAAGCAACTATTGATAACAAAAGAATCATAAAGCGTGCAACTACAAAACAGGAAATGAACAGCAGAAAATCATTATCTATTGTCAGTCTTTTGATTTGAAATTTGCAAGGGTATATTTATTAAACAAATAAAATAAATAAATGTTTACAAATGATCACTTGAAAAAAATTTTCTGCAAAGATGTTACACAAATAATTGTGCAATATGATCTTTTGAAAAGCAACTATTGATAACAAAAGAATCATAACGGCTGCAACTACAAAACAGGAAATGGACTGCAGAAAATCATCATCTATTGTCAGTCTTTTGATTTGAATTTGCGAGGGTATAGTTATTTTTAAATATATATATTTATAAATACTTTCACTGAATAATGCCAAAGGCAGTGCTCGATACAAAGATTCGTAGAGCAAAGTTATATATATGTATATTTATGAAAGGTACTGAGTTTCATGTTCCCATTAAAGCAAAAGATAAATTTGAAAAGAGAATGCAGATATATTTGTCATCGTATTTGGGAATGAATCCAATATTTACCCTCTAAGGATAGAAAGTCGTACAGAACATAAAAAAATCATAAACCTTTTGCTTATTTTAGATAATAAGAGATGACGCTACTGTCTCATCAACAACATTAGTCGTCTGTTGTCTTTACAAACAGGTAGCAATCAACATGAAAAAAACCCTTTTGTCTGACATTTCTAAACTCGTTCCACTCCCAAGAGTCTCTAGCAAAACATCAAGAATCTTGAAACACAAATGACGCTGTCAAAATAGAGATACCTGAGGAGGCTTCATTTATTTCATTTAACAATTTGAACAGGCTGAGAGGATACCGATTGTCATGACTTTGAATCCTTAATTAAACCCATAGATGTATGTAGACCAAACCCTACAAAGAACTATATAAAGAAATATCAAACTTTTGCTACTATGTCAAATGTTTTGATGATAATGGGTATTCACAAGAACATAAAACATGTACTGCAAAAACAGAAGATGAGCATGTTGTTAAAAGAATTGTTAACCAGTTGGAAGAAGTTTATCTGTCAGATGTTTGATACACCAAAAAAGATGACATTTGGTAGGAAGGAAAAGATTGAGTTTCAAAGTGCTGCCAAGCGTTGAATTTGTCGTTATGAGTTCGGCGAGGAACAATGAGTAGAGAAAGGTTAGAGACGATTCTCAATTTCTAGGAAAATACCGAGTAGCTGGTTACAACAAGTGTAATCTACAATACAAGCAACCAAAATTCATTCCCGTAGTGTTTCATAATCTAAGTTGATATGAAAGTCATCTGTTCATTAAGAATCTTGTAGCAAGTGAAGGAAATGTTAACTGCATCCCTAACAATAAGAAAAAATAGGTAGCCTTCACCAAAGAGGTCGTACTTGGGTCCTATACAAATAAAGAGGGTGACGAGAAAGTCGTAAAACAACAACTTGGACTTATTGAAAGCCTCAAGTACTACCTAAAAAATCATTTTTTCAAAACTAAATGGTGATGGGATTAGTAATTGAGACTACAAGCATGCTAAAAAGGTATAGAAAGAGTTTGGGAATCTCATAAATTGTATAACCAGTCTGATGCCTTGCTCCTAGTTGATGTCTTCAAAAACTTTTGAGATGTTTGTATTCAGAATTATGGATTAGTCCTAGTGTGGTGTTACACTAGGACTAATCCATAATTTGTTACACAGCCCCAGGTTTAGCTTGGGATGCTGCATTAAAAGTTGCTATAGTAGAACTAGAGTTACTATCAAATATAGATATGTTATTTATGGGTGAGCAAGGCATTAGTGAGTAATAGATATGGGAAGGCAAACAACCCCCAACACGGACTCGAAATTCAACAAAAATGTTAAAACAAAATATATCACTTACCCAGATGTTGACAATATCTATGGATGGGCTATGAGGAATTAAAGAGATATGATGAATTAAACAAAAGTGCGTTCGTGGTACGCAAGGAAAACATATCTGCAAATATTTCAACACCATTTCAAGATCAGAAGAGAGCTATGGGATGCTGCCCTAGACCGAGACCATTTCAATCCAATAGTGATTTGCCTAAGCTTGTTTCAATTTGGCACCATAGAAAGGTTTTTATGAAAGAATGTTCTTCTGAGTTCCTTGCTGTCCATAATTTTTAACCTTTCCCCCTATCAAAGTCTTGCTTTCCACCTTTCTTGAAAGTTTCTAATATGGTTACTGTATTTAAGAAAGCAGGTAATCCATCTGATTCTCGCAAATACCCACGTGTAAATTTTCTGTCATTAGTGAAGTCTTTGAACAACTTATCAACAATGCACTGGCAGGATTCTTATAGAACCTATTTCTGTTGATCTTCAGTACGGGTTTAGAGGATTTCGCTCCACTGGTGACCTTTTGACTGTAACCAAGGAGTATATCTACAGGTTTATGGATAAGTCTGGTGAAAGACGAGCCATAACACTTGATGTTTCAAAGGCCTTTGGTGTAGCACGTTGGATTGCCTTATAAGCTCTATGTTTAAGGTAATTGTGGAAGTTCCTTTGTAATCCTTCGGTCCTTTCTCTCAGGTCATAAAATACGTGTCACGTTGGATCGAATTACATCTAATAACTAGTCTATTAACGGTGTTATTCCTCAAGGTTCTGTTCTAGATTCAACTTTTTTTCTTCTTCAAATGATCTTCTTGGTAATATGCTTGAGTTTATCAACATCTGTGCTTATGACCTTATCCTGTACTCTGGTATTGGCACAAGGCAACTGAGCGGGAACAAGTCAAACTTTCAGAAGTTGGACTGGCTCCTCGATGTCTTTATGAACACTGATACAAATCCTAATCTCAAAGTTCATGGTATAAGCATTTCAGAAAAACCTAAAACATGAATGTTTTTATTTGTAAAATCAAAAATGTCCCTGATAAAATCTGTCTTTTCTCTTTGGACTGGAAAACAAGTTAATGTTTAGGTCACGGAAAAAGTAGGTTGCTTTGTTAAGACATATTGCAGAGCAAACGGACTATGGGAAAGAAAAATCTCCAGTTTGGAGCAGTATTTGGCAAGGTGAGAGACAGAGATATTAAAGACACGTTTCTTCTACAATGTTAAGGACAGTATAGAATTGACCATGACAGACGTGACAAGACTGGGCTGGGAAAGCATATCTCTGATGAAATCTCTGTAATTCTGCCATTGTTCTTTTGTTGACGATTTTTCCAAGCATTTAACCCATTGACAATTTGTTGGCGTATCTTTACTCATTGTTTTTCAACAACAATTTCAGCTTCACTTTGATTTGAGTCTTCTAACAATTTTCAATACTGTTTTTGAAGTGTAGCATATGTTGTAAATTACCAATTTCTTATTTACTGTATTTTGCGATAATATTGTCTAGACATTTGAGATAAAGTACTCAAAACATTTACTGCAAATACCAGTTGTTTGCTGTTGACACCCTAAGTATACAAGGACCAGTGGAAAAAAACAGTGGCTTTGAACGAAGCTTAGTAACTGCAGAGCTCAAATTGAAGATAACAACATACTCGTTTTAGATGCCCTTATTGTTTGTACAATCAAAGATTAGAGATCATAGGTGTCAATCATTGGTCAACAGGTGGTTGGAAAAATAATCCAAAAAATAGTTTTTGTTAAAATTATAAAATTATGTACCAGATTTTAGCTTACTATTATGGGTATAATGTTACAAATACCAATTAAAAAACGCATTGAAATACTTGCAGTCGAAGCACTAGCATCACCTTATACAATACCTTGTCTAACATGGTCGTAAAGCAACAAATTATAATGGATAAGTAAAAATCAACAGCAAACTGTGTATCTTATAATAACTTCCGATTCGAACTCCTGTTCTTCTTAATATGAAAGTAAAAAAAATCCTGCTACATGTCCTGAAAAACAATTTGATTGAATGCAAAGAAAAATTACAAAAAAAATTAGTACGTTCTTTAAAGTGTGGCTAAATATGTACTTGAAGAGAAAAAGTAATCAAATCAACGACTACCAAGATGACCAGGATACTAAAATTTAATGCCCTTAAAATACCAAGGACGAAGTATTCTCATACATTAGAATAAGATGATAAATCTAGTGAAATATTTTTGCTATGTGTAGGATACCATGTACACATTTTAAGTATAATATTAAGTATAAGTATAATATTTCTTCTCAATGTGTAGTGTTGTGCGTTACACCTAGTTTCACAGTGTTTCCAAAGAGTTGAATTAAAAATTAGAGTTACTTTAACAGTTGTAGCTAAGATTTATTTTAAGGATAATAGATTTTCAAAAGTGAGAAACCAAACCACCTTCACTTATATGGTTTCTTGCCGACAACTATTCATATAATTGTGCTATTTCTTAGATAACTTTCAATTCAATTTGAATGGAAAGAAATTTTCATCACTGATGATTTTGTGACACGTGATCTAGAGAAAATCTGTCTGAAGCCAAAATGACAAATTGGCTACAAGCACGGGATGTTGACATTTCAAGACAATCACCCAGCATCTCTTTAAATTGAAAACAACACCATTTAAATAGCAAATGCCAATATGTCAACTATATTGTTTGTAAATTAAACATTTACAAGTTGTTATTGTAAATTTCTGTATATGTTTGTTTTGTTTTGTATATTAGTATACAACAGAGTTTTTATCCTTTTTCAATTTGATATACGGTATTAATGTTTGACTCTTGTAATATTAACATTGATTGTTGTGTGAAAAACACACTGTAGGAAAACACAACCAACATGAAAGCAGCCTATTAGAATTTGTTATTAAGTTAATTACTAGCTCTGTGAAAGCATGTACCAAATTTTCTATTCACAAAAAGTCAACAAAACTAAGACAAGACTTTACAAATACTTCTTCCTTAAAACTAAGTAGTAGGTATCTTGTGAAAGCAAGAGAATCCAAATTGATTGTACTAATCATTCCTGAATCCCAAGAAGATGATCTCCAACAGCATTTAATTGAACAACTCCACCCGTATGAACTACCAATCAGATTAACTCATAAAAAAATACTCCTTTTTAAATCCTCAACTATGTACTTGACCAAAAAGACATCTGAAGAACCAAAAGGTACAAAATTACTAAAAATTAAGACTTCAATATCAACGATATAAATGTGGACTGTGACACAAATGATTAGGTATAGCTGACTATGACAACAACTAGTAAGCTAAAACTTTGGGGCTTTTAATAATAAGGGATATTTTAACTGTCAATTGTCCTAGGTAATGACATGTGCTCATTAGAAAAATGTTTATGGAGATAATAAAAATTCATAGTTAAGTACAGGATTTTTTTATTCTAATTATCTTATTTTTAAGAGGAGACCTTAATCAACGATTTTCATGGAAATAATAGTTTTTCTTTAATGATAATCTTGTCTGTCAATATTTGAAAATAATTGTACTAGATCCATGCTACGAATAAGACGTCAGCATGGGGAGATAAAATGACAGACATCTGAAATATACTAGGTCTGAAAAGCATATCATCTGAAAAAACGACTGAGCTAGTTTTGGCCCTTATGTGAACAGGAGAAAGTAACTTTGTTTACATATAAAGAACAGTCGAAAGGCAAAAGTCCACCAGAAAGATCCTCTGACTGTTAGGGGGACGTACTTAAACAGGAAATGCAGACATCGCTACTGACAGTAGAAGGTAAACCATCAGATCGTGTTCGATGAAAGAAAAAAGTGGAGACAAATTGTGGAAAGATCTGATGAAGACTATTTCATTTTTATTCTCGTATGTGCAATAAAAATAGTCCGGTTCTAGGTTATAGAACAGGGACAGGAAAAATAAATAGTTTCAAAGGAAAAAGAGAAAAATAAAATCTAAAACAACAAAAAGGATTAGAGAATAATATATAACAAACTTGGGATTCGAATTTGAGATACAAGACATATGCGAATACAAGTATAGCCACTGGAAGTGCTGGAAACACTTTTAGTAGAATTGTGGGCTTGAAAAGGCCAAATATCATAATAGTGTAAAATTTATCATCATATCATATCATAATAGTGTAAAAAAAACTAGCCAGTAAATTTTTTTTTTAATTATAAAATATGTAAAATATTTATTAATTTAATCTGAAGTCTTTGGAAGGTAACCAAGCGTCCGATTATCATTAGGATCATTTTGAACTTGTAGTCATGGTAATGCATTTGTAAATTTTGTAGGAAAGCTACATAATTGTCAAGTTTTTCCTTCGCCTTCTTAGTGATGTTTACGTCAGGGCGAGGGATTATCTCAACAACCGCACAAGTCTTCGCCGTTCGGTTTCATATAAGCATGTCGTGTTTTTTTGTGGCGTAATTTTGTGGATGTCTTTATTGGAACATTTTGCCAGAATTTATAGTAACTGGTTTCTCTGTAAGTCCATGCTTGTTGTGAAACTCGACATCTTTCCCTATAGGCTTTTTATATGTGTTTACACCAGTTTGGCGACACCATCATGGCAAATAGGTAAGTAATACCGGCTTGACATCATAGGAGAGGAACTGATGATGTGGGTGTTATCTTTAATATTTAATTAAAGAAGACGGCATTTCTTATTTACGGTAGGTGGTGAACCTGCATCCCACTTTTGCACACACCCATACATGACTATCTGTTTGAAGATGGTTGTTTTCACCTCCTGAATTAGTCCTAATATCTTCCTACCAGTTTGTTTAGGTATCTCATCAGGGGTAGTAGTTATGTTGTTTTTGTTTATCAGTTCCTCTCCCACAAGTAATGCTTTTTTCTCCTTGTGGTAAATAGAATGTAATTTATTCAGAAATTCCTGTCCTTGTGCTTTTTAAGATGGCCACAGAAGAAAACTTTTTTCTGCATTCAAATAAGATTTGTATAGACATGGAGCTCCTTCCTCCTCGGTATTTTGGAATAATTATACAGCCTATCTACGTCCCTGTTGGAACGGAAGCTACTGTTTGTGCTCATGAACTTTTATGAACTTGAAATTTAATGTCAATTTCTTTTAGCTCCTCAGTATTCCAGTTGAGGATACCAAAAGTAGGATTGATAACACTCATTACGAAAATGTTGTGTCCCGTTGCTTTATTATATGCTGAAAGTCCATAGAACCAGAGCTTCCAGCATCTGGTGTAAAGTTATTTTCTAACTCTTTCACTGCTTAGTTGTACCACTTAATCATTGTTCTCTCCCTGGACAAGGTATCAATAAGTAGCACAGGTTGAATTACTTGATTGTTAATTTTTAGCGGTAACTTTCAGTTGACTCGCTTTCCACCACGTATCTTGGTGTAATCAAATTTTTCACTCCAAAGTGGATAGAAAAACCTTTGGAGAACGTTGTATCAATGCCAAGGAGCTTATTGAGTTTGTTTAAAGTGCCTTTCAACAGCTTGAGATCGTCATCAAAAAAATTGTTTGTGACGTTAGTTGCTCTTTCGCTGTCGACTACATAACCTTGCAACTGTTTCAGTAGATGTGATGATAGATTGACTCAGAAAGTAAATAAAATGACCAAAAGACTATCATCTTGGAAGGTACCATTGAGGAACTTGATGATTTTAGTTGAAATGCTTACTTTTGTGCCATTAAGATGCAATTTCATGGACCAAATATTTATAGGTTCTCTAATGGCTGTAACTAGTTTCTCCGGAACTTTCTCCAACTTGAGTGCATGTAAAAGCCACCAGTGAACTACCGAGTTGAATGCTTTTTTTGTAATCAAGGCATACTGTGTAAAGATTACGTTTCTTTGATCTTGCTTCTTTTATATGTTTTTCTTTAATATTAGCAGCTCGGTTGTGCCCAAGATGTTTTTCTTTCTTCCAGCTTGTCCTGGTGTTATGATGTTACTTGTTTCACAATGGTTGGAAAGAAAAGTATTAAGTCAGCTGGCGTAAAGTTTGTGCACTATATTAAAGCACACTACAGGTCGATAGAATTTGTCTAAGTGAGTGCCTTGAATTTTTATTTGCAGCGGAGTTTTAGCTTTGGCTAGTCTATCTGGAATACGTTCAGTGTTCATGAATGAAGTTTCGAATACTTTCGCCATTAACACCACAAAGGAACGCAGCTTTTTGTACCTTTCTTGTCCTTTCTTTCTCCTTATTCCTTTCCATTACTGTTCTACTCCATTTTTAGGTAGTAAGTTGCTTGCCTTAACGGAGACTTCTCGTTTTGTGGAACACTTGACGGACCTTGTTCGGTTTAAAATTCAGAATTTTTCGCTGGTGAAGTTTCTCTTGGTACTTCAACCTGGGTATCGATGTTTTTAAACTCTTGTTTTGTACTTCAAGTTTCGTACTAGTGTTTGTTATTTAGTATTATCAAACTTATTCTGAAACAATTCTTTTAGCCGTTTTTGTTTTTTCGTGTAAGTGTTGGACTTTGTACAGGCAATTACGGTGGTGAGTTTAACAATGAGCTTCCTCACATTTTCAATAAAGTTCTCGATATTTTTTTACCCATTCTGTTGTTTCTTTCTTTTTTTTCTTGGGAGAAGATTCGGAGGGTAATTCGCTTGTGTTTTGTTTGATTGCGTATACTGCTGTATAAATAGAAAAATTAATTGTCAAAAAGTTTACTTCTGTAATCCCAGATATTCCTTTAGAGTTCCGTCTATTGTTACAAGGAGATCTGTATCAATATTTTTTACTAGGTTTATTGTTACAAAACGTTCATCCAGGGTTTTATCCTTCAGAACATTTGTAGTTTGTAATAAAACTTTCAAGTGATTTTTTATTCATCTAATACTCTGACATTGCTAATTAAGCCATTAGTTTCTTCAGCAACATTTGCATCGTTATGTTTGTTAGTCGGGATTCCAAGAGTAATTGTCACATTGTTAATAGCGTTCTCAACTACTATATTCTGATTGGTAGTTTTGATCATAATTGGAATATACTTTCCGTCCCATCATATCTGGCGAGCTTGACGTTTTGGGGAGTTTTTCCTAAATTTTGAGCCCTTACACCTTACATGTTTGAACTTTTCAACATCAAACTTTATGCTCTATCTCATAGCTATCAATAGGAGCAAGATAAGGAAGATCAACTTTGAATTTTTGCAAATGTACAAACAAACAAAAATAAAGAATTTTAGCAGAAGATGCGGCTATATATGGCATCGATGTAGTTGGCGTCAGCGGAAGACCCATTATTGGCAAAGTATTAGATCTGATAAGTGTAATAAAATGACTGCGGAAAAGTGGTAAGCTAATTAATATACTATAGTAAAATAACCCCAAACATGGAAGTGTTTTATTGATAAAAAAGAGCTCAATTCAATATTTTGAACGGTAAGTGAAAAATATATAGTGTAAGTTTTATGTTTGGTGGTTGAAACATAACTGTAATCTCTGTATTTCCACCAATTCTAACTGTAAATGAAAAACACCTAAATAACTGTGATCATTTCTACGACCAACTTAATAGTTTGTCCTTCACTACTAGTACCTTTGGTAGACAGTAGGCCCCTTTTTGTCTTTCACAGATTCTATCTACAAAAGACCAGAAAGGAAGCAACAGATCAAGAAAAAGGGGAGCAGAAAGCATGCAAGACACCATGAAAAGTAAGACATACGAATCTCCCATTAGTACCCTCCTTGGGAAGGCTTTTTCTCTTGGGCTGATCCAGAGCCAGGACTTTAGCACTTCAAGACCATCTGTCCTGCATGATTGAACCCTGTACTTGTAGATTTGAATAAGGAAAGACCAGATCTCTACCCTTGATCTTAGTTAAAAGGCCGAGGAGCGACTTAATCTTACACTTTCTAATAAATCGACACGTAATATCTGTGTCATCGTAGGTGATCTAAATGCTAAAACCGGTAGTTAGTTTGAACTTCATCTAAAAATATGTGGAAGTACTGGAAGGGTACTATCAACAACAACTGTTTCTATCTTCTAAAAACTCTTGCTAAACACGGCGTGGTCATTTCTAACACCCTATTCCAACATAAAATGTCTCATAGAACAACATGGACAGCATTTTGTAGGAATATTAATGCCCAAACCACAAAGGAATCCTTTCAGGAATTAGATTGATTACATAATTGTAAAATGTTAAGACCACTGTTCCGTTGAAGATTTGAGATCCTATGAAGGTAGCAAGAGTTCAACTGATTATTAACTGGTAACAACTGAAATAAAAATTAAATGGCATTTAAAGAATATGAATAATAAAGAGAAGAGAACTAAAATCAACATATAAAAGTTACAAGATCCTGATTTAAGAAAAACAGATAAAGTGACAATTGAAGAAAACCATCAAAAAAATAAAAGTGACAGTAATAACAGCTATATAACAAGTCAATCTCAAGAGGGATAGACAAACGTCACAGAAAACACAAAGAAAGTTGACTAAAACGTTATTGGTTTAGGTGACAAAGGAGTCAACTACAAAGATCCAGCATTAAGGAAATTATCTAAAAACTAACATAAACTCAAATGCCAACTAGAGGCATGTTCAGATGTTACAAAAAGACCGGAAATACGTACTAAAAAATCTTTCAAGAAGATGATATTTAAAAACGTGAAAATATGAAGAGAATTAGATGCAAATCTAAAAATCTTAGAATCAATAAAGGATGACCAAAAAAACCTATTAAAAAGTTAGAAAACTGAAGGACATGAAAACTAAGAAACTGTAACATTTAGAAAATGACAATGATGAAATTGTAGGCAGTGTTAAAGAGCAAATAAAAATAATCCGAAATCACTTCAATAAATTGCTTGCAACAAATAAATTTAACATAGCTAACAATATGACGTATCCACCAAACAAACTAAAAGCACTTTTTACTACTGGAGAATTTAGGAGTGTTGTAGAAAGCATGAAAAGCCGTAAAGCACCAGGTATAACATATACCCAAAAATTCTTAAATATGGCCCAGATTACATTCCAGAAAAACTTGAATGAAACAGCTGAAATACTTTCACGAGAACTTTAGACAGGTATTCCAACACCATTATCCAAGCAGGATAAAAAAGCAAGGACCATCTGCTAACCCGGGGCCTACTATTTTCTTATCATTGCTACAAAACATTTTAGCATTAAATATGAGTAAACGATGCACGAACAAAATCAGTGAAGAAGTACAAAGAGAGGAGCCTGTTTACCATCCAGGACATAGTACGACTATTTACTGTGAAGATGCTGGCAAAAAAGTTGTCACGCCCAACAATTATCAATCATACCTACTGCTTCTCGACATCTCTAAAGCTTTTGACACCGTAAATAAAAATAAACTGTTAAAATATCTACCAGCTATTCTAGACGAAGATGAAAACTATCTGATAAACATTTCAATCAGTGATGTACAACTACTAATAAAAGTTTCGAATACCATCAGTAACAATCCCACACAAACTAATACTGGAATCTGTTAAGGTGGTTGTTTGAGGGCAGTCCTTTTTATTTACTACCTGGCTAAAAGCTTATCAGAAGATAGGAGTTCAGCTCACCTATACGCAAAACCATCACACACATTTAGACCTTAGATCCTTCAAGAACATATCTGCTCAAAATACGAAAACGAAACTTTTGTCACTGTCCTTAAACACGCTAGTCAAACCACCCAGACTACAACATCTAAAGAACTTTTTAAAATTTTGAAATCTATTATCCCATTAAATTTAAAAGAAAATAATTCCATTGTAAATGAAGATAAAATGGAATAACTTGTTATAAGTAGACAGAGATAGTTGGAGAGATTGTAAGCTGTTAGAGAGTAATAACCACCAAAGATATTGAAAGATGAAAAGTTCTGGCTGTCAATACAATGACACACCTCAAACATTTGATCGAAAGTCCAGAACTAAGTAACAACATTAAAATTAGAATAATTTTATCTTATGTCAACTGTATAGTTCTTTATAACTGCAAACTATGGACAGTCAGAAAAGAAAAAGATTATCCTGGCTTGGTTATCTGCTCAGACTGCCAGACGAAACATTTGCCAGAATCACTCCAAATGAAGCAAAAAGTAAAAGGTCGACCATCCATTACCTGGACTAGCCTTGATAAACAAGACTTAATACTTTTGGAAATTCTAATCAAAGAGTAAACTAGTGACGAAGTTTTGATACATAACCTACAAAGCACCAGTCAGACTAAAACTGTATGGAATGGCTGTGTAAAAAGTGCCATTACTTGGTATAATTAATAGATGCGTCCATGATGAAGAATAGCAATAATTGGTATGCTTCGAGTTTGAGCGTTTTGTGTTAGAGAATATTCTATTGCTACGATAAGTTTGCACTTCTCTACTTTTGTTGCTTGGTCTCTCAAATTTTCGTCTCTAAAGAAAGTAAATCTCAGAGAAAATTTCGTCCCAATAACTTTTCATCCTTTTCATATAGCGCAATCTTGAATCTTCTCTTGGTATTTCATAATAATGGTATGAATCCTCATTTAATTTGCATGTCTAAACAAACTGCTTTGTTCCTTGTGTAGCAGATATTTATAATAATTTCTTGGGTTGTAAAAGTGATCAAGTGTGAAGGTATGTTGTGAAAGTCAAAAAATATCAAATTTCACAAGTTAATGCCTTTTGTATAAAATAACCAAAAATGATAGCAAAAACTTAGTTATTAGCTGCATTATGTTAAGCTGTATTAGAAGCTAAATCTTAATTTTCTAATTCAAATTGTCTTCTAACTCGATATCACGTAGGCACTGTACGGCAGCTAGTAAATATTTAGTTAGTACGTAAGTAAGCACGTACGTAAGTAAGTCATCTTTTTTACTGGCATTCACAATTTGGAATTAATCATTTTCCATCAAAGAAAGAAGGCTGATATAAAATAATTTAAATCCTATTACAGTAAACTAAAAATAAATAAGCAAACTTCCTATGATTTATTTCATGCTACCATTTACATTTTGAAAATTAGTCAGTTTCTATCAAGGAAACAAATTTGAACAGAGTTATGTCAAGACTAAAGCAATTCAACTACACTGAATAATCTTTCATTTGTAGCCTATAGTGTCAATCTAATGTTAATTGAACTAAGCTTTTTTCTGTTAAGTATCAAAAACAAAATAAAGAGGGACATTGTTGCATTTTTATTGCATTTTTATCTTATTTAAAATGGTAACAGATTTTCAACAAAAATATAATAGGTTACATTTTTGTTTCTTATTACTTTTTATACCTCGTGCAGACCCTTCAGATTTCCGAAATGCTCTGGCAGCACACAATTTTCCTCCTTCTTTATTTCCTTCATGCTGTTTTTTTTAATTCGATAACTTTTAGCTCTAATTTTTCTTTGTTAGTGGCTAAACCTTGTTTGACCTTTTCAGATCACAGCAAGAAACAAAAATTTGAAGACGAATTGAGGATTTCATCCCCACCACCAACACCACCACCACCACTCCTTTCTGTGTTTTTGCAATAAAAACACTTGTTTTGTTGCAGAAAAGGAGTCTGAAAAAGGCCAATACGTTCCGACTTTCATAATCAAGCATTCATCTAAATGATGTGGGAGATAACATTCACAAGATAGATGCATAATCTGTATTGTTTTTGCAATAGAGGCAGTAGCACTGAGATCTCAAGACATCAAAAGAATGGAAGTAGCAGAATGAAAATGTGCAGATGGGTATGCAAACACACTTTGAATGATCGCAGAAGAAATGATAGTATCAGAAAGAAAATTGGAGTAGTGAGCATTTCGGAGAGGTGGAAGAAATGAACCGAGGGTTTGGGAGAAGGATGACCAATGCAGGGACTACGCAGAGAAACCGGAGAAAAAAAATATAGAAAAACAAGAAGAATAAAATTGGGGATTTGACAAGGATACAAATAATATGAATTTGATATTACATTAATTAATTATTATTAAATTAAACCTAAACTGCATCAGTATTTTAACGATAATCCAAAGAAAACTCAAAACAGACCTTTACTTTTTGTGACTTTTGTCTAAAACAATGGAAGACATCATGTACAGTTTTTGAATCCGGATATAAATAGTCTCCAATATNTCTTACATGGAAGGCAAATCTGCCTTTACCAATTACCTAAAGTATTTACTTTCAAAATTTTTGCCGCATTTACACATTTACTGTAGAAGGATGGATGGATACTATGAAATAGATGAATCACAATCAACATACTAATGAAGAAGCTGGCCCTGACGTTTTGTCAAAATCAATTAAAAAGCCATTTTTTACCCAAACCTTAGTATGTGTCAATTTATTCTGTCGATCAATCTAAAGGATTGCAGTAATCTCTTGAGATTCTACAACTGCTCTGGATATTTTGTTTCAAATTTAGATCAACTCTCTTCTAGGCTCTGTGTAGTTTGAGGTGTACAGGGCACTTCTGGGACTTTGGTCGACAGAATTCTGCAAACTAGTTTATTTGTAGTGAATAATATCATCAAATAGATTGTTGGAGTAACTATTATTTTGAAGAATTTGACTTACTTTATTCACCTTTTTTTATAATTTATCAAGAGTGAAAATAACAGTAGCAGCAAAAAATTATGAGATCAATTTCAAATATATTAAAACAAATTTGTCCCAGAGGTAATCACTTCACGTTGTTGATAGCTATTGTTTTCGAATTTCAGCTTGACCAATTTAGTCGCAAGATGGATCAATTTTATAAAAACGTCTTTTACAAGTCACAGCTCGATTTTGTCAACGATAATGGAAAAAATACTGCATAGTAATAAAAAATATTGAAAAACAAAGTGATCGCATTTTGAATAATTTGAAAAAAAAGCCAATTGGTTTTCCTTATACTAGCTGAAATAATTCTAACAAAAAACACAATTGTTTTACTGCTAGTGACAAAATTTATTTCACAAAAATCTGTGTTTAAACCACACTTTTCCTCGGCCTTTTTTGCACAAGATTAGCGATGCGATCTATTTCTTCAATACATAGTGGTTGAGAGCTCCTAGAACAATTATGGATATTGTACTTGAAAACAAAATTTGATATTGTTATAATTCAAACGACTATTTTATTTATAGAAGATACGGTTTTCATTATTGGCTTGTTTCTCTGGCCTCTGCTTGCTTGTACGTATTGTCCTGCTAGCGAGGGAAGTGAATTAGTAAGCCTCTTCTGACCCACAGTTTTTGCTGCAATTGAGTAATAAGAGGTCATATCAGCCCCAAATCTATGTTCAACCCTGTATCTGAATAAAGCTGTTCATTTAGCAACTGCATCAAAGAAAAAATGTCTTTTTGAATTTATTAGTCTGAAATTTTACAGGAGCAGATATTTTACAAATATCTGCTCCTGTAAAACAAGCTATAACTAGTAGCTCTGTTAATTTATGAACAATCAGCTAACTCGATGTTTTGTATGGAACAAAAACGTTAAAATTTGAATGTGATAAAAATACGTTTTGTTATATTTATGAGCAACCAGCTGGCTCAGTGGGAAATGCATAAAAATCCTATTATCAAGATTGTAGAATGGAGCCTCATGCTAAGTGTTATTTTCTCTATATAGCAAATAGACTGTTCCCAACTTTAAAAAAACAACATTTGAATGAACATTAAAGCTGAATGGCCACTACTCGATTTTTAATAGGATAGTCAAAAATTCTCTAAGATTTTTTATGACGGTTTCCAAAACAGATCTCAACTCAGTAGCGCATGTACATTTTGCACGAAAGAAAATCGTAGAAAAAGTGCTCATTAATCAATCTTACATTGACAATTTACAGCTTCGACAAAAATTGACTTTTCTCCTCTTTCATAGACAAAAGAATTGTTTAAAAAAACACAAAAATAAAACCAGCAATGTTTTGGTATGAAAAATGTACGAAGAGAAAAATGCGAAAACCCATAAAAGTAGTTACACAACAATATTTAGCAAAGGGGAATGCATAAAAAACTATTGATCCTAGTTATGGAATGAGTTTAACAATTGTTTGGAGAATACTAAATGAACCATGTAATGAAATTTTGAATTGAGCAATGAAACTAGTATGCCAAGCACCAGTGACAGGAACGAGGAGTAGAGGACGACAAAAGCTAAGACTGAGAGACGTCATAGAACGAGACATGAAAGAAGTGGGAGCGAGAGAAGGAGATTAGGAAGACCGAGTCAAGTGCAGAAAAAGGTGTCAAGCGGCCGACCTGACAGACGTCAGATGAAGGCCTGAGAAGAAGATGATGATGAAACTAGTTACATTTCCACTTTGGGAGCAATAGCTATGAATCGCGGCCAAATGTTCATTCCAGCATTATAAGGATCTATTTTCTTCAATTACAAAACAGACACAGAATATTGCATCATTGGAAGCTAGTGTGTTATTGAGAAAATACAAATTGAGCGGTATTTTATCAATGCGGAAAACAAAAGAGGGTTAAAGCCAGAAAAGGCAGTCTTTGCGACTTACTTTAGAGTTGAAATGACAGTCCCACCTTGATGTGAACTTTTATCCCTATGAATAACCCGATTGAAAAACAAAATAAGTACCATTGAATTTTCGAACTTATGAATACAGCTCTCTATCTCTCTTTACATATTACATATATATAAATGTTATATTTTGTATGCATGTATGTATGTGTGTAAATATATGCATAAATAATGAGGTGTACAGATGTATGTGTGCATGTATATATATGCGTTTTAATGCAAGGTTAATGCGTTTCATTGCAGTGACTGAAAGCTTCATGCTTTACGCAATTTTCATGTTGCTGACTGGGTATTAATTTGAAAATTGTACAAACATTAAACTTTTATTGTAGGATATTTTTCATGTCGTGAGTTCTAAGCTTTTTCGGAGCAATGTTTCGAGAGATACTTCTTCCATCTCCCAAGCTGAAGCTAAATAAAACTTTTAGTTGCTGCAACCTTGTGTTTTAATGCCGTTTGACCGTATTAATGATATATATATATATATATATATATATATATAATAAGGTTTTAGCGTTGGAGAAATAAAGCTAAGAAAGGAGAGAAGGAAGTTAGGTGACCATCTGACATAAGAGATAGACTTTAAAGTGACTAATAAAGCCTTATATTCTACTGTTATTTTCCGCTTGTATAAATCGATATATCGTTTTGTAACAAATAAATTTTTAGTAAACACCTTAAAATAAATATATTTTTGCACCAAATGCTGAAAAGCAAGCATATGCTCTTTTAAAGTCAATGGTATTCGGATACTTATAAGCAGACTACTTTTGTGAGAATGACCAGGGGAAAATGTAAGATTTAATGTCTGGAATGTGACTTACCTCCTGAAATCTGCTACTTATTTCATTGTTTAACTCCAATCTGTAGTAAATAACTGGTAAAGCAACAGGCTAGGAAAAAGTTAAAATTGAAGAATAAGGTTTTGTCTTCAGAAAGCATGTACATACAGTGGGGTGAGGAACATCACCAAGAAGAACTTCAAGAAAAAACAAAAAGTACTCTATGAAAATACTTTAGGACCCCAGGTTTGCCAGGATTAGTATGTTTAGTTCGAAACAAAATAAGTTTGTCTTGTCATTTTAGAAGCATATAAACTGTATTAGAATCACAATAACGATAATGTTGAAATATTCGAAGAATAAATTGAAGTATGAATTTTTATCATACGAAAATTATACAGATGTCTTTATAGTCATAGTAAATGGTACGCCATTCGCGCACACCACCAAACAACTAGAGTGACTTTGTAGGTTTCATTTGGTAATACTGCTTCTCCAAATCTTGGATTTTGGCGGCAAAAATAGTATAGAAACGAGGAAAATTGAGGATGTAAAAAGCGAGAAAAGATTAAAGACAAGAGGATGTGCATTCACTGATAAAGTTAAGATTTATCTAAAGTATACCTTCAAAATGAGTAAAAGCCAACGAAATACAATTTGAAGACAGGAACCTTTATCTTGCTACCTTGTCCAATCAATTCATTTCCGAGTTCTGGTGACCTTCATGACTGTGTTTCTTTATTAGGTTAGATTTCTTGCCATTTCTTCCAATTACGAGAGTGAAATTTTTGTATTGTTCTATATTGTGTTTAGTCATCAAGCTCTTCGTTTAACCAACTCTCAACTCTCTTGAACTTACTTTCATAAATTTTTATTATAATGCCTAGGGAGAGACTTTTTTTTTAAGTAGATAGTATAATCATGTATCTGTCCTTACAGATATTTATAAGAAGTCACCTCATTCTTTTCATTGTTTATTTTGAAACAAGCGATGCTCTATATGGTCATTTTTTTAGTTTACTTTAGGTATAGAAATAGCCCAACATTTTTACTGGGATTCTTAGTTGCTGGTATGATTTTATAAAACATTTTTCTTCATTTTCTGCTAGCAGTGTTATATCGTCAGCATGTTCCGTATTTTTTCTACCTAAGCAACCAGTTTGTACACCTGTATCTGTGTTGTACATTGGCATCTCTCGTCTGTTCACTGAATATGTAGAATAAATACGGTGACAGAATACAGCTCTGTTTTACACATGTTTCTATGCGAAAATTTTCGGTTAAATCATATCCTGTTTTGATCTGTACTTTTTGTTCTGCGCACAGATTGTGTATGGATCCAATCGCATAAAGAGGTATACAAATTGTTTTCTTTGTTTTTCAACGTGTTTGATGGTTAACGTAGTCAGACGCTTTGTTTTAGTCTATAATTCTCATGTACAATGGGCGACTGTATTGTTGTCTTTCGTTTAACCATCGAATGTTAGAAATGTAACCATATGTGTCTTTGTCTTTTCGGAAACCAGCTTGTATTATTTCCGCTTTTCTTGTTGCTTGTGGTTCTTGTCTTTGCTTAAGCAATATTTTGTCCACTTATAAAATTTTGGAAAAATATACAAAAAAAGAGACCATGGTGTCCTCAAGCTGGTATCATTTCAGGTAGCAATCCTTCTGTTATAAATATGAATGTAAAACTGGGGATTAAAGCCAAAATTTGATGATCAATCTGATATGAATATGCTGAAAGAAGAAAACATAAAGAAAATGTTCAACATGGAGATAAAAAACAAATTTTTATTACTGACAAATGAAGAAACTGAGCAGACACCAGTTATGGTGTCAGTCCACTTTGAAATGAGATTCAGCGAAAGGGGCTTTCCACAAACCACAAAAACTGTGCTACCAAACAAAAACGGAAGGCCAAAAGAAAATAGAAGACAAATCACATTTTTAAGTTAATCGATGAAAGAAAAGCAAAAGAGCAAAAATACACATCTCAATACAAACAAATACAAGCAAAGATAGAGAAAGTATACAAAAAGGCAAAAGAAGAATGGTGAACTAAGAAATATAATGACATAGAAAAACTAGAATACATGGACATACATAAAGAAATAAATGACAAAATTAAAGAGGAAAGTGGAAACAAGAAGAAAGGTTAACTCAGTGAATGCATAAAAGACAAAGATAAAAAGAAGTTATTTGATGGAAATAATATAAAATCAATATGGCACATAAATATATATGTCATAGATTTATTCAACTAAAATAAGAATCAAATGATGACTGTAGGAACTGAAGAATATGGAGAAGATGAATGGTTGATGAAGTTAAAAAAAAAAGGATATAAAAGATCTAAAAACAGGAAAGACTACCTGTATGGATAACATCTTCTTCTTCTTCTTCTTCTTTCGGCTTCTCCCATTAGGGGTCCACAGCGGACCAGTCTCCTCCATCTCTGCCCGTCCTGGATGTCGCTCACAGACAGTCCCTTCTCCTTCATGTTGTCATTTACCGAGTCCGAGAACTTCTTTTTTGGTCTCCCTCGTCTCCTCTTTCCAGGTGGAGCCATGTTCATCACCTGCCTGCCCACATACTGTTCATCCCTCCTCATAACATGTCCAAACCACCTAAGTCTTGCTTCCCTGATCTTCTCTCCTAGTTTTGCCACTCCTAGCGTGTCTCGCACTTGATCATTCCTCACTCTATCCTTCCTAGTTTTCCCAATGGAAAATCTCAACATTTTCATTTCATTCACCTCCAGTTTGTTTTCCTGCTTCTTAGTGAGAGGTAATGTCTCAATTCCATACATCATTCCAGGTCGTACCACTGTCCTGTGTACCTTTCCCTTGACCTCTGTAGGCATGTACTTGTCGCACAGCACCCCTGTTACTTTGCGCCAACTGTTCCACCCCGTCTGCACCCTCTTCTGCACTTCTCGATCGCAGTCTCCATTGCTTGCTAAAGTAGAGCCCAGGTACTTGAATTCGTCAACCTTGTTCACTTCCTCCCCATCCATGGTGATCTTAGTCTGTACTTCCTTATCATTCAGGACCAGAAACTCAGTCTTTGCTCTGCTGACTCTTAAGCCTCTCCTTTCAAGCGCGTGCCTCCATTCCTCCAGTTCACATTCAGCTTCCTGCTTGGTACTACAACATAGCACGACATCATCGGCAAACATCATTGACCAAGGCGCTTCTTTCCTTACTTCCACTGTGAGGTTGTCAATGATAATGGCGAAAAGGAAGGGGCTGAGTGTAGAACCCTGATGCAATCCTACTCCCACTCTGAAAGCTGCTGTCGTTCCCATTTGGCAGCTAACCTCAGTCTCACAGTCGGAGTACATATCCTGTACAGCTTTGATGTAGATCTCTGGCACTCCTGCAGCTCGCATGCAGTACCATACTTCCTCTCTAGGTATCCTATCATAGGCTTTCTCAAGGTCTATGAAAACACAGACCAGCTGTTGTTGTCCTTCTCTATACTTTTCAAGGAGAATTCTGAGTGCAAATATGGCATCTGTGGTGCTTTTGCCTGGCATAAAGCCAAATTGCTCATCGCTGATGGTGACAATCTCACGGAGCCTTGCCTCAATCACTCTCTCCCATAGCTTCATGGCGTGGCTCATGAGTTTGATCCCGCGGTAGTTCCCACAACTTTGTGCATCGCCCTTTTCCTTGTAGATTGGGATAAGGGTACTTTTTCTCCACTCTTTTGGCATTGGTTCACCCCTGAGGATCTTGTTAAAAAGGTGGGTCAGAAAATCCAATCCAGTCTCACCCATCGCGAGCCATGCCTCTACCGGTATGTTATCTGGGCCAACTGCCTTCCCTTTTTTCATCTTCTTCATGAATTTACTTACTTCCGCTTTACTGATTTCTTGGACCTCACTTCCATTGACGGTCTGTTCATCTGCTCTTCTTTCCCTAGGGTTTTCCACATTCATCAGGCCTTCAAAATAATTCTTCCACCTTGCCAGGATGTCATTCTTGCTTGTCAAGATTCTGTCATTCTCATCTCTTATCATCCTTACATGCTGCACATCTTTACTGGCTTTATCCCTCTGTCTTGCCAGTCTATACACTTTATTCTCTGAGTTCGTCTCCTGGAGAGATTTGTAGAGCCCCCGATACGCATCCTCCTTTGCCTTCGCCACCGCTTTTTTGGCCAACTTCTTACTCTCGTCATATCGCTGTCTGCTTTCCTCATCTTTGGTTTTATACCACTCGTTCAGTGCATGCTTTTTCTTGGTTATGGCACTCTGCACGTCTTCGTTCCACCACCAGCTATCCAAGTCTTTCTTTCTACGCCCCGATGACATTCCCAACACACTTCTTGCTGCCTCTCTCATAGCTTTCGACATTGTCTCCCATGAAACCTCTGTAGTGTTGCCAGGTATTCTTGTCAGCACCATCTTGCAGAAGTCGGCACTATACTCCGGTTCTTTCAATTTCCACCATCTAGTCCGAGGCTCACACTTCTCTGTCTGGTGATGTTTGCTACACAAGGTTATGTCCCCAATCACCACTCGATGTTGCTTAGCCACTGACTCTCCAGGTATTGCCTTGCAGTCTCTCACATCCTTGAGCGAGTTTCTTCTACACATGATGTAGTCAATCTGAGTTCTCCTTCCACCACTTTCGTAAGTTACTAGATGGTTTTCCTTCTTGTTAAAGTATGTGTTGACCACTATCAAGCCAGTGCTGAGGGCAAAATCCACAATTCTCTGTCCTTCCTCATTCCTGGGTCCATAACCATAATTTCCCATCACAAGCTCATCTCCATCGTTGCCTTTACCAACATGCCCATTCAGGTCACCCCCGATGATGATACGTTCGGTGCTTGGCAGGCCATTTACTAGATCCTCCAATTCATTCCAGAAATTCTCCTTCTGTTCTTGCTCACACCCAACCTGTGGTGCGTATGCGCTGATGACATTCACAATGTCCTTTGCTAGGTCGATCTTCATAGCAATCAGCCTGTCTGACTTCCTGGTGACTTCCAGCACACAGCTGGTAAACTCCTGCCGCAATATCACCCCCACTCCATTCATGCCCTTCTCCTTTCCACAGTAGTATAACTTGAAACCCTCGCCAATGTTCTTAGCCTTGCTGCCTGTCCATCTCGTTTCCTGCACGCATAGGATGTCCAGTTTCCTCCTGACCATCATATCTGTGATCTCCCGGCTCTTTGCTGTCATAGTTCCCACATTTAGAGTCCCAAATCTCATCTTCTTTTTCTTCCACCTTCTACCTTCTCTCTTCCTTTTGACACGCTTCCCTCCTCTTTTTCTCCTGCAACCCGCAGCAGCATATTTTCCATTTCCATCCTGAGGGTCATCGATGGCAATGGCGACCGTTGTTGACCCGGGCCTCGACCGATCCGGTATGTTCATTCTATCTGTTGTCCGCATGACTGATTTGCCTAGCATTTTTACGTCGCCTGCCCTGGCTGTCACAACCCCCCTCTCATTTTTCCAGGCTAAGGGGCTGGTACTAGGATGCTGCTTGCTTGCAGCTCCCAGTGGCTGAGAGGGCCACTGCAACCCTGGTAGGGGGAAGCATAGGGGTTGCTCGCACTTGCTCAAGGTGCTACCCCAGACTAGTCGAGGGAAGGAGGCGTCTTACTTCTCCATTGCATTGGGGCCTAAACCAGACCATGCCCACTGCCCATTGTGTGGATAACATCAAATACTGAAATACTACAACCCTTACATTATGAAAACATACAACACTAACACTCACAAAGTTTTGTAGTTCAGTGTAAAATTCAGGACACATCCCAGGAGACATAAACATCCCAATCTTCATTATATTACCAAAAAAGCCCAAAACAATAAAATTCTCAGATTTTAGAACCCTAAACCTCATGAGTTTATATTTGAAATCATTATAAAGTCCGATTTCATGCATAGAATTGGTCTAAGGGACAATCCATTTTGTCGTTGTGGTAAAATTCAATCCCATCAACACGTATTGATTTGCCAACTGACAGGTATTCGAGGTGATATCAAAACTGTTGATGAGGACTTCCGTTTGTGGCTCAATGACAATGTCTTAGATATTTAGCTTTTTTTTGTTGATAATACGCATATATGTATTATAAAAGTCATGATGAATAAGGAAGTAAGTGTAACACAAATTGGCTTTGTCAACGGTAAAGGAACAAGGAAAAAGAAATTTAACATAAGAACAATTATGAAAATAATTATGTAAACAAAGATGTGTATGCTTATTTTATTATCTATCAGAAAGCATTTTACGAAGTGAATCACAAAAATTGATTAAATGCCTTACTGATGTTGCAAAGAGAGGTAAAGATATAGCATTCAAGTATAGTTTTTATTGGAGCCACAGAGTTTTCATCAGCCTAGAACATAAATAATGAGATAAAATCAAAATGAAGTGTGTATAAAGGTAGGGTTGGTTTCTATTGCCCAAGTTGTACAATTTGTACACAGAATTAAGTTATCAAAGCATTAAAAAATGGACCATGAATTACCATCGGGATATTTGGAGATATGCCGACATGCAGTATTGTTGGAAGAAAGTGAAAAATGGCAAAATGAGATTTCACATTAAGTCAATGACAATGGAAAAGAATATAAAATGAATGTGAATGGGAAGACGTATAAGTCCATGGTAAAATCAAAATCAAAAAAATAAAAATAAAAATAGACAGTAAAGATGTGAAACAAGTGACACATTCAAATATCTTGGACACTTATCACTAAAGATGGAGAAATAATCAAGGAATAGTACGCTAAATATCAATTAATACAAGTGTCTTAAAAAAATGTGAGGCAAACGTACAAACAGAGGATTGTCAATTAAGACTAGAAGAGAATATTAAAATTTTATGTGAAATCTACATTATTTTATGGTTGTGAAACATGAACCCTCTCTGATAACGTTATGAAACGATTACATGTCTTTACATTGTGGAATATTGTTGAATGTTAAGGATTTTGTTAATGGATAAGATCATCAATGATTCTGTTTTGCAAACAATTGCTAGTAAAATACAGATTACACTAATGATAAAGAGAAAAGAAATTAATATTCTTTAAATACCTTGAAACAAAAAAACATAAGTATAACCTAAGTTGAAGGATGAATCAATGGCAGAAGAACAAGAGATAAATCAAGGGTCACACTGATAGATAACATCAAAAAATGGTGTGGAATTAAATATGAAAGAGAAGGACGACATCTTTCACTTCATCTAACCCTTTGCACAAGACGAAACACAAAGATGAAAAAAAAAGGGTTGTTAGCCTTGTGACCCCCAAGTTCTGAAGGACCAGTGACTTGAAATTAGACTTTTCCTCTCACAGGTAGGACTTTCGCCGGGAATGCAACACTATCTGACAATTTAACCAATAGCTGGTGACAAATTAGATTATTGGCTTAGAAAATAACCTACTCTGGGGGTTCTTCTTACTGCATCTAAGGGACATCAGTATGATTCCCATTACTTGTTTAAAGGTTCACTACTCAAGATCAGTTGTGTTCTGTTTCTGAACCAAAGAGCCTAGGTTAAAAGGGGTGTCTCTAAAAGAATGCACCTCCTTGGTAGTCCACAAAGGTCAGAATTTCAGTCATTGACTGCACACACTTGGTCACGTTCAAAGCATGTCTAGAAAAGAGCTAGCCCTAGCAAATTTAAGGGATCACTTCCTCAGTCCTAGCCATTGATTAAAAAAATGTATACTAGCAAGGCAGCGATGTTCTACTCTTAAAAACTCCAAGGTTGGTTACTAAGGTTATTTAGATGATTGATCACTCTAAAGCCTCTAACCTAGATTTGATTCCTGCAGTTGTCTTAAAAGAGTGAAATTCTGATCTATCTTCATTGCTTTCAAAACTTTTCAACCACTGCCTATCGGAGTTTTGTTTTTTATCTTTATGAAAGATTTTTAATACTGTTCTTGTCTTTAAGAATTCAAGTGATCCGTTTGATTCTGACAAGTATGTCTTCTTTCTGTCATCAGCAAGGTCTTGGAAGGAATTATCAACAATGCACCAGTAGAATTCTTGCAGAACCTACGTCTCTTTGTTGATGTTCAGTAAGAATTTGGAGGATCTCGCTCCACTGGTGAAATTTCGACTGTAATCAAGTAACCTATCCAACGATCTTATAGATGGGTCTAATGAAGGGTGTGCTTTAGCTCTGAAAATTTTCAAGGCATTTAAGAAGCTGTAGCAAGCTGGCTTGATTCATTTGTTTTCTCTTTATTAGGTTTCTAGAAAGGTCTTCAACATCAGTCAGTCCTTTCTCTCGTATCATAAAATAAGTTTCTTATCCCCCTCCAAAATTATCCGGACCCCAACCCTGATGATTTTGATTCCTCTCTTAAGAACTGTTCATCAATGAATTTGCTTGGTTTTTCATTTCTTCAGATCTTTTTTGATGCTTTTTTATTCAACCTATTGGTACGTCTGTCTTTAAATTGTAAGTTCTTTGTACGGAGCTAGAGATGACCATACGTCTGAAGTAATTTTGTATCTCTCTAAGTCTATCATTTGCCTTGTATGAAGTACTGTTACCATATCTGAACATGTCCTCTATCATCTACCTTATCTTGTTGTTCTTTATAAAGTTCAGAAATGTATCTGTAACTTGATAGGTCCTGATCTTGCTGTTGCTCTTCAGCCTTTGTCTCTTCGACCAAACCTGGTTTTCTATAGTCTTTGTCCTTTCTACAGATATTATTATGAAAGTGTTCTGATGAGCTTTCCTCACTGATGTCACTAGAATTTGTTTTATCCTGAGTGGTTTGTTTCTCGCAACATCTTCATCCTTATGCAGCTGTTACTGCTCATTGCAATAAGTCTTTCTATAAAAGAAGTTTATTTCCTACAGCAGCTAGTTTATAAAAGTTCTTGGATTCTAATTGATTCCCTCTATCATAAATTTAAATCTGTTTAAGTCTAAGTTACAGTGATCAGATAATGCCCTTCAAAATAAATAACACCTTTGATGGCCACAGGCTATGACGTAACGAAGGCAAATAAAATTGCCAAAATACTACCTTAAGGCTATAAGCCACTATATAGATGCTAATTTGATGGAAAAATGGATAGAGTATGTGCCTACATAAAATATATGCTCAAGATATGCACAAAGCAGCTTGATACAACACTTTGCCTTGCTTACGGTTTAGTTGTACTTGGACGAAGAAGATAACTCCCTTAAAAGCGTTGGAAAGCAGCTTTCCATAAAACCAGTGCAATTTATAGCATAGCTAAACTTTAAGAAGAGTGCGGATTTGACGCTTGAAAGGGATATCTCAGTTTTTTCCATTGTCCAAAGCTTGTTCATTACGAGAACACGCGTTCGTTTGGCGCATTTGTTCCAGCCAAACAAAAAGGAAACTCCAAGACTCAAGAAAACTCATCGTATGGTATGCTCAACTTCAAGAAGTGTTCGAAGATGTTGCACTATATCTGCGCAGTTGTTGCATCAGATTGTTTCCATTCTGACAGTTTTTCAACAGTAATGAAAAGCCTTTAATGTCGAGCTTTCTCGAAAGCTTTTTTTGTCAATATAGAGTGACACAATCGCCTCCAGAGAGTTCTACACTGAATCCCAGAATGGCATTGAGGTCAACAGAAACAAAAAAAGCTTAAAGCCATTGGAGATTTTTAGTTCAGGAGTGGAGATAGTCCATTTTTGTCGAAAACATATTTGATAGGCCTGTTTAAAAGAGTCCAAAGAAGGCCTTCTCAACCGCAGCAAGCTCTTTGCGCACCTTCTTGGGTAGGAAAAGCATGACGCTTTGCTCTTCCAGTGATAAGCACAAACCTTGAATGATGATGCTGGCTTCCACCATGCTGATATTGTCTCCTTCCAATTTTCAGACCAGAGTAGAATATGGAGGCTTAAGCAAGGGCAACATACAAACAAGCCACAGACAACAGGTCATTGAAGAATGCATGGAGAATATTAGTACAGAACTCTGCGTTAAAGTACTCCTTCAATTGTGCGAAGTGCCAGAGGATGTGTTCGAATAAAAGAAGTGAGAAGCATCCTATGCAACAATTCCTCAACAACCTTTTGTATTCGACTTCTTGAACTTTGTTCTTGACTCTTTGACCTTTGTAATTCGCACAGCGTAGTCCTAAAGATATTCATAAATCCTGACGAAAATCGCTTCTTAAGCCACAAAGAGTATCTGTGGCATGTTTTATACAATAATTGATGATGTGGGCACTGAAAACAGCACCACGTAATTCTCGGTCGAGAGATACTTGTAGCCTGGTGGAGACATTCCGACCTTTTTGCGGTAATTGGCCAAAGTTCCTACTCGTATTATCTGCAGGTAACCATACAACTTAGTCAGAAAATTCATACTCCAATCAGTTTTGTCGTCAGTAAATATATTAGGAGCTCAAAAGTTTCACCCACGACATCCTGAATATCTAAGAATTTTTCACATATACCTTTCTCTGGGTAAAAGTANTGCGCAGTTGTTGCATCAGATTGTTTCCATTCTGACAGTTTTTCAACAGTAATGAAAAGCCTTTAATGTCGAGCTTTCTCGAAAGCTTTTTTTGTCAATATAGAGTGACACAATCGCCTCCAGAGAGTTCTACACTGAATCCCAGAATGGCATTGAGGTCAACAGAAACAAAAAAAGCTTAAAGCCATTGGAGATTTTTAGTTCAGGAGTGGAGATAGTCCATTTTTGTCGAAAACATATTTGATAGGCCTGTTTAAAAGAGTCCAAAGAAGGCCTTCTCAACCGCAGCAAGCTCTTTGCGCACCTTCTTGGGTAGGAAAAGCATGACGCTTTGCTCTTCCAGTGATAAGCACAAACCTTGAATGATGATGCTGGCTTCCACCATGCTGATATTGTCTCCTTCCAATTTTCAGACCAGAGTAGAATATGGAGGCTTAAGCAAGGGCAACATACAAACAAGCCACAGACAACAGGTCATTGAAGAATGCATGGAGAATATTAGTACAGAACTCTGCGTTAAAGTACTCCTTCAATTGTGCGAAGTGCCAGAGGATGTGTTCGAATAAAAGAAGTGAGAAGCATCCTATGCAACAATTCCTCAACAACCTTTTGTATTCGACTTCTTGAACTTTGTTCTTGACTCTTTGACCTTTGTAATTCGCACAGCGTAGTCCTAAAGATATTCATAAATCCTGACGAAAATCGCTTCTTAAGCCACAAAGAGTATCTGTGGCATGTTTTATACAATAATTGATGATGTGGGCACTGAAAACAGCACCACGTAATTCTCGGTCGAGAGATACTTGTAGCCTGGTGGAGACATTCCGACCTTTTTGCGGTAATTGGCCAAAGTTCCTACTCGTATTATCTGCAGGTAACCATACAACTTAGTCAGAAAATTCATACTCCAATCAGTTTTGTCGTCAGTAAATATATTAGGAGCTCAAAAGTTTCACCCACGACATCCTGAATATCTAAGAATTTTTCACATATACCTTTCTCTGGGTAAAAGTAGCGTGCAAGAACTGGAATAACACTGAAACAAAATTTACATTGGATAAGTTGAATATCCCTTACAGCACAGCTAGCTGACTTTCTGCATCTCCGAGGGTCTTCTTTGCGACGAAAAATGTCACTGGCTGACTTGCGCTGTCCAAGACACGCTTATGTTTATCCAGTTTCTGCTGTTGTATTAAAACAGAGCGGCTCATTAAAGCAATTTTAATGACACTTGTACATAGTTTACAGAAAGCCCTGGTCTTTAAATCACGTTTTTTTACGAACTAAAATTTAGCCAATCATGCTTCATTAAATGAACAATTCCTTTTCTTTCTGTTTAACGCAAAAACTATTCCCAGTACTCTACAGGAAAATGAAGGAAAAGCTTTATGACTGATAGTCACACTGCAAGTGTACTGCCATTATCAGTTCTGTCAATGTCGAGTGTGGAAATTTCTAGAAAAAAATACATAAGCAGTATGCTAATTTTTTGGTCAGTTGGCAGCATCAAATTGCAGTTGCTTTTGGGGGGAATCTAACACATCAATGAGTAGTCTTTTGTCACTGTGACAGGTAGATAAGCAAACAATGCCACAAACTTAAGTGGTATGCCGAGATGCACAACCAACTCGATTAAAATCGCCAGTTTAATAAAGCTCCTGGGCCAAGTCGAAATAACTTGAAATTTCCTCACATTCAAATGGAAGTGAATACTTTGCTTACATTTTGCAAAAGTGAATATAGAATTCTATGACTTAAGTCAAGATGTTGATGACTTGCCTGAAGTGATTCTGTTCCAAAAAGGCCGTATTGTCTTTCCATTATTAGCAAGAAGAAATTTTAAAGAAAGGAAAAAGGGAAGTGTGTGACCTATTACAGCTCAGTTAAATAAAGGAAAGGTCTCTGACCAACTGGACTTTCCTCCGAAATATAGGACATCTGGTCAGTGTAGTCTTATCTCAACTCTTACCTTTTGATCTAACTCTTATCTCTTGTCTTCACTTATTTTTCATCCATACATTTAGTGGCTTTATGGGTTGTATTGTTATTCACCATTTAAAAAATTAGAAACTGTTTCCTCGTAGGTGGCCTAAAATACTTAAAATATGCCACAAAAAGTTAAATGTCAAGGATTTGTATTCCATATCCCTTTGTGCCATCTCGGCTGATCCGCTACTTACTGGGTCCAAATTTTACTGTGGTTTAAGGCATAAGGAAGCATATCCATGGCCGTACCTTCTTTCTTAGTAGTTACCGATTTTTGAGCTCCATTTCATTCTATTGTTTTTCTCCTTACGACCAAGTCACGGGGTAAACTGAAATTATTCTACGGAAAGTGTTCTACGGAAACTGTTTTATGTGGAAAGTGTTCAAATGAAAATGTTCTTTAACCGTACTGGATCGAAAAGTGATCTATAGAAAGTTTTCTGATGATTTTGTTGTAAAATCTTGCCAAATTTTGCGGTTATAAAAGTGTTCTACAGCAAATAGCATGGATCGGAATTTGATCTATGGAAAATGTTCTAAACATGGATTGGAATTTGCTATATGGAAAGTGTTCTAAGGCTAGAAGTGAAAGTTTATGCCTGTTTGGAAACTGTTCTATGCAATTTGTTTTACACTTTCTTCCAGAATGGAAAATGTTCTGTTGATCCTCTTCTTCAAAGCATATGTGTTAGGAAAGTGTTCTATGGAAACTGTAATATGAATGTAATATAACTGTAATAAAGTGTTCTATGAAAACTGTAAATAACTCATCTTTAGATGAGTTATGAATCTGTTTTAACATCAATTTGGAAAGTGTTCTATAGTCAAGATGTAACTTTGTTCTATGGTTACTTTGGAAAGTCTTCTTCCAAAAGAAATTGAATAATACAATATATCATTAAATTTTTACATTTAAAAATTTAGTATTATTCAATTTCTTTAGTTATACCCCAACTTACTCCAACTTACACACTAACGTACTCCCAACAGTACCCATACCGTTGGATGAAACATGTATTACCTTTTCTACATCAGTTTTCTTATTTATTGACCAAATAAGCTCAAAGGTGGAGAAACTGTGGGTTTTCAGTTCATACACCCTCATACACATCTGGTAGGCTTAATGAATTCCTGTTTAAGGATGGAGAGTGACAGCTTAGGGTAAAAAGGTTGCGAATTAAAGCCTAACTTCATCTGGCTTTTTCTTGTTTGACCCTATCTCCTTGAGGATAACTGAAACCCTTGGAATGTTTTACATCTCTCTTTCGGATGATTGAAATATACCTTTGAAAATATATTGATCCCGGTCTACAGATAGACCTTATTTGTCAGAAGTAAGAATATACACCCTTGTGCTTACTTTTGACATGGCTCAATTACATTTCGCTCACTTACCAAGATTACTGACCATTTTATTCTACTATACTCCCTTAGATACGTATACCGTTTGACAACTGAGATACCGTCTATTGGGGGGTGAAAGAGCGGTTCCGTGCTGCTGGCTGTAGCACATTGTAGCTCTATTTATTGAAATGTTTTTTTGTGCTCTTTTTTCATTATTTAAAGACTTGTAGAAATGGAATTAGATGAAGTAAAGGGACTCAGGGCAGGGAATTGATAAGGGAAAAGCCAAAGCATATTGACTTTCCTGACTGTCATAAGGATGCCAATTTTTTTAATATCCACATCTCAGTCTTTCGGCGCAGATGGTTAGTTCCACGTAAAATGCCTTTCTTGGATTTCACATTGGAGAGAGCCAGACCTTTGATGTTTTTTCACACAGTCTCCTCATTAGATAAATTTCGAGGGGATTTAATGGAATTCCTGCTGCATTCCAACTTTCTCTTATTCTGCCATGTTTGTCTGGAAATCCTGTAAAACAAAAGGACTTGAGTTTGGCCGAATTCTTGTGACAAAGTTTTTCTTTGGCACTGTGTTCTCAACTTCTCTGTCATTTTGCTGTTCAATTGACGTCACGATGTGTGCTGCTGATGTTGCTGTTGCTCCTGTTGTTGTTGCTGCTCTTTGGACAGGGTTTGTCAGTGGCTTTTTTGCAGCTGTCAGATAATGCATTGTAAATAATGTAGTTAAACCTTTATTTTGAGAAGAGTTTACTCAAGGTTTACACCGAAGAAGTATTACGTACGTACAATAATATTAGCACCAAAAAGGATCAACTCCTGACCTTAACTCCGCTAGACTTTGACATTGGCCCAACGAGTTCAAGTAGATTTAATCAAGTTCTGAAATGTTTCACGAAAATTAAACCACTTAAGTAGATCTTCAAGGTAAGAAACTATCTTTGCACTTAACCATTTAGAGCCCTAACTGGTAGATAAGGTTATCCATTCCAGAATAGTTGCGTTTGCCTCGGCCTAGAAACTTATTTTAACCATTCGCGTATTGCCTTCTCCTATTCCTATTAATGGACAGCTCGTAAACTTAAGATCTGAACGCACACTGTATTAGTTTGTCATTTACCGTTGATTTGTTTTATGATCATTATTGTAAAGAGCGAAATCTAACTGGACAATGGCATTGATAACCAAGGTATTGTGGAG
>RDPX01000020.1:162667-196765 GCA_003991215.1 Morbakka virulenta | reverse complement strand
TCTGCTAGATATTTAGGAACTGTTCCTGCCATGAGGCACAGCCTTAGATAATTCTTTTCCTGAAAAGTGTGATAGGTTTGTTGTTCTTTTTCAGGCACAATTAGGTACTTGGTAATAATTTTATCATTATTTTTGCCTCGTGATAAGCCGTTCTGAAAATCTATGAATAAGGAAGTAACAGTCAGCCTACCAATCTTTTCTAAAATACTTTTTAAAACACTCAGATATATTGTCCCATGAGTCACATTATGAAATAAAAGTTTCTGTATATCCTTATAGTAACAAGAACCAAAAGAACTTCACTTCCAGTTCTGTTGTTATTTGTAAGGGTGCTAAGGAGAAATGAATGTTTACTCACTGTCTTTGCATTTATGGCAGAAATTTAATTTTGAAACTTTGTCCCATGAGTCACAGTCCCATGAGTCACAATATTGAAACTACAATTTATACATACTGGTGAAACTTATATAAGTATTTTTTCTGGCTTGATTGTGACTTGATTGGCAACTGGAATCTAAGCAAAGTTATGGTGGTACCAATTGTTGGTGGAGCTCTAGGTAGTGTTTTCAAAATGTTTCCAAACTTTATAAATGATATTGAGGCATATCCTGTTCCATAAACTGCTATGTTAGGGACAGCCAGCACTTGATTTCCTAAGAGAAAAGCATGATGTTACCATAAACTGGAATTTTTTTGCAACAAGTCATGGGAAAGGTCCAGTTGATGGTGTTGGAGCAGCACTGGAGTGCAGGGGATGGGAAAAGACAAAGAACCGATTGTATATCATAAATGATTTAGAGGGTTTCATTACAGCTGTTTCAGATGTAAAAAATGTGAAAATTTTTAAAATTACAAACACTGAACTAGAAGAGCAATCAACATCTTTCAATTTGGCAGAAATTTTCCAATCTGCAATACCTGTTCCAAAGATAAGTGAATGCCACACCCTTATTAACTCAGGTAACAATGCTCTTGCCACAAAGCTCTACTCTTCTAAAAAGGTAAATGAAGATGACAACGCTGATCAAACCACAGAAATTCAATCTAGTACCAGTAGTGACTGTGATATCCGTGCTGGAAAAATGGTTGCCATACACTTAGTGGGTAAGTGCAAAGAAATAGCAAAAGTCTACATGGCACTTGTTGTGGAGACAGATGGTGAGGATGTCCATTTACTTTACATGGGTAGAGCAGGATGTTTTTATCATTAGTCTCTTGTAGAGGATCAGTCTTGGCAAGATAAAACTGATGTAATTTGTATTGTTCCATAGCTGACGTATCATATGAATTCAAGAGACCAATTAGAGTTTGCACCAAATGTCCTAGATTTTGTCAAAAAGAAAACTTTAGAGAGACATAATGTAAATCAAGTGCAATTTGCATAATTTTATTATTTCTCATATTGTGTTTTAAAATGTTCCAAACGTGTATTTACCATGAAATTGAGTTATTTATTGAATTGGTCCCATGAGTCACGTTTTTTTTGCCCTGTGAGTCACACTGCATTAAAAGCAATAACTAATTGCAAAAAATATTTTATCTGGTATTTTTTCTAGAAATTACTTCCCATATCATTCAGCATCCTGTCCAGAAAGATTCAATAGATGCAATTTCAAAGTTCACTAGGAAAATGAAATTATGTAACACTTGTTGAAAAAATCAAATTCTAGCAGTCCCGTGAGTCACAACTATAGATTGTTAAGTTTCTTAGTTACAAGGTGAAGTAACTACTAGCCATAATACTTTAAATTATCCTTACCATATAATCTTTCATATCACTATCAAGTTTCTTTACTACCTTATTAGTTGGACTCTACAGATCATTATGAATTTGATAATTTTCACCAAATGTCCCATGAGTCATAATGAAATGGCTGAGTTTCATATAAGAGCCCAGGAATTGCTTGAGTTGTAAACAGTCATTGTTAGGGTATTCTGGATTAAGCTGCACCATAACACCTCTTTATGTATGTAATAAAATGACCAAGTTATGCCACATAATTGATAGTCCTGACCAATATCACCTTTTAGCAGAAGTGACTGATAAAAATAGGTCCATATTATCTTGGTTGAAGGCTGCCTAGTAAGATAAAAATGCACAGGAAACTTGTATTAATAAAATGACAGCAAAATTAGCATAGGGAGACACAAACAGAATCAAAGTACGTTTTTTGCTTTCAGAGATGTATTGAAACAAAAGAGAGGGTTTTTGCTGAATAGTTTGGGCACATAAAGATTTCTTTCTTCAGGTTTCAAAGAGTTACCAATGATTGTCACAGTCAGGTTATGTTTCTTTTTCTAGACAGTCATGTTATTGAACATGCAAAACATGTGCAGCAGGATAAGTGCTTTTTAAGGATAAAAACTGTTTGTAATTTTGAAATTCACCATTGCTGTGTAATCCTTTTTTCATGTTGTTGCCACTCATAATTTACTGATTTAATGGAATGACAATGTTTCACTACAAAATATTGCAATCTAAGTAGTTATTAGCTGGTAGCTGTCATATTTATTACAGTGTCAGTAAAATATTAAAATGCTGAAAGTAGGAAATAACCACCCATCTACAATAACAGTTGAAATCCAACAGTTGATGCTTAAGCCACAGAATAACTATCTTTAAGTGATAAAGCACCCTGGATGAAGTGCTTAATATTATGGGGTAATGTGGAATGCCCAGACTTCTGCAGAGTAGTGAGTTCACTGCCAAGTGTAATACAGTCTGTTGCTATAAATATTGAAAAGAGAAGGCAAGTGGATTTAACTTTATTAGGTTTGAAGGTTTGTAAAGAAAGCTGGTAATATCAGAGAGAAAAGCCAAAATCAAGAACTTCACATTTGCTGGTAGAACTACTTTCTATAAAACAACAAAAGATATGTATTAACAGCTGCAACAAACATTTTTTATTTACTTCCACAAAAATTTGGTTGGACATTAATACAGAATTATGGAAATACAAGTCAATATGTTATAAGAATGTGTTTGTAGGCAAATAATTATTTTAGGCAAATATATATATTTATATATAGTATGAGTGCTAAGCTCATAACCGTAGATGTAAATAGGCAATTTTACTAAACAGGACAAACAAATGGGACATAAGACAAATAAAGGGACAAAACAACATCAAAGAAAGTAAAACAATGTAAAAAAGGGAATGGGAATAGGTTTGTGCAGAAGTGTAAAAGAAACTATATATATATATATACAATTATAGAAATAGTATGCTTGCCATTAAAGATATTGACATTATTATAGTGGAGCAGAAAATGTAATATCATACACATACATACATAACATGATGTACCAGGTTTCATTTTTTATTTAAAATATATGTACGTTCTGTTATAAAGATTAAAGTTATATCTCTTTTTATGTAATTTTTATGCTTGCAACTTTTTCAGACTTTGATAAATCACTTTTAACATTAAATAAACATTATTTTCATAGAGTTTTCTCTTTTTAATGCCAGCAGGTGCAAAAGATATAGACCTACCCTATAGGAGATTCTTTAAGAAAATACACAGCTCCATTGTGACCATGTCTGTTGGTGATATGGGCACAGCAGTTGTAAGAAGAAACCGGCCAGGCACAAAAGCAGAGGTATTATTTGTATACTTTTGATGCTTGTGACTTAACTCAGAGGGGTTTTTTTCAAGCCATTTTCATTTAATTCCCATAATGAAAAGGTTTAGAATTTCAGATCTGCCACAAATCATAAAAAACCTAAAATACACTAAATTTTTGACAGTGTCCTAAAATATCCTTAAAAGGCCTAATATTTTTTTGAAATAGGAGTATTTTCCTGAAATGCTCTAAGTAAATATTTTCTGATTTTTTCCCCTGTCTGCAGAAGTTTTATTTCTATTATTGTACACTTGTTAACACCTAAAATAGATAGAAAATAGTCATATCTAAAGGCTGTTATGCAAACATTTTTATTTAAAAGTTAAGCCTTAATTTAGTTGCCAGGAAATAGCTTCTTTGTTAACATAGGGTCTTGCTCAGCCAACTGGATTTTGAATTATTCAACCTTGTTACACAAAGAAAGTGCATTTGAGCAATTGAGCATTTCATAAGTGAGTGGTTTTAAAGATTTGTTGCTGTCTATTACAAGAAGAAATGTCTGTTAGAAAAGAAAAAGCATATTAATTGTTTTTTAGATTTAATTATCTTTTTGCAGCAATTAATATCTTTAGATGATTTGTGCCTATAACACATTTTAGCCTCACCAAATAATACAAAATTCAAAGCATAAAGCATAATTCACATGCCTGATACAACATGAAATGTAATAACTAAGAATAAGAGACATAGGTAAGAGTAATCACACTAATGGATTATTTTTCAGCATTGATTATTCCCTTCTCAATATGTTTTCTATAATTTATAGTTTAATGTGTAGGGTTATTTTTTCTTACATTTTGTATTTTCTTTTCACCAGACTCATTCTGACATTTGAGGTAGTTATAATGAAAGAACAAGATTGATTAATTGAAAATATGACTTTACCATTTTCATTATTTTTGTAAGCATATCTGCCAGTGCTTGCAGAGTAAACCTTTGTCAGGGTTACCATTTCTTCAAATGACCTGAGTATTCCATTTTGCTCAATGAAATCATGAAATTCAGCCCTAATATGAGACTTAGCTTGATTTTTTTTTATTAAGGCATTATTAAGATTTGTGGCTTATCTTTTAGGGTGTTTACATGTTGTCCATTTACCTGCTTGCAGGTTGGACTTGGGCTTCACAGGTTATCATTATTTTAAGGAGGTTGATTTTGAAGACTGGTTGACCTTCCTACCATCAAACCAAAGTGGAAATCAACCCTAGATAATCACAGTCCTTTATGCAATACAACTGATAACTGCCATCAATATAAAACTAATAGGGTGTAGTTCTGTTAACTTCATCAATATAGCCAAACAGGAACAGGAAGTAGAGAGCACTATGTGTAAAGAAGTAGAGCCCTGAAATACCTAAGTCCTCAGCTCTGCTGTCGCTGCCAGGATTGTTAACATTAATATTTGTATCCCCCCAAAAATCATTGCCCTAATATTTAGAGACAAAATTTTGGCAAATTTCCCAATTTATCCTAAAAACATCCTAAATAATACTAAAATGCCCCCAAAGTCCTAAAATTGTATTTACAGTCTTAAGTGGCAACCCAGAATTTTTTTTGTTTGTGCTTATTATCACATGCATGGAACAGTCTTTTTCACTGACCATATTGTTTTCTGTGCACTCTGTTGTAAACAAATTTTATGCCAACTTAATATGTGACTGATAAGATTTGTTAAAAACTATTAACATAATATTCATGAAGCTAATGCTGTTTCTATTTGAAAAGGCATTTCTACAAGAAATGTCTGAACAGGAATAACAACAAAGAACTCACAAAGCAGAAACTAATACAAAGGACACAATGACCAGCAAGAGGATGGGGGTGGGTAGATGGGAGTATGTGAATTTAGTATGGTGTTATACTTGGCAGCATGTCAGTTAAAAGTAAGCTGTTTGATGGGTTGAGCAAATAAAATTGTAATTGATGATAAAACTAAATTTTTAGCAGAGTCTGAAATTTTTAAGTGTTTAACAAAATATCTTTTGCTAATAGATTGCACATAATTTGCACATAATATCATAATAAAAGTAAAAGAGAACAGTCAATGGGAAATATGAAATGACAAAATTGGTTGCTAGGAAAGAGAATAATCAAATTAAAAATTTGTTTACCTACCATCTAATGTAGTATTATTTCTATTGTAGTATTATTGTGAGAACCTCATATTTTTAGGTACATACTTAAGGCCTTTTCATAAGCAAATTGCCATAAGTGCAGTAAACCCCACATATCAATATTTTTTGTTTTTCATATACTTTTATTATGACCAAGGTAGTATTCTTTTCTAATGCTGCTCAAATTTTCTTTTTTCTTTTTCAAATTTTCAAAGGATTTTTCAAATTGTTGCCATTTTCTGTACTTAATATTAATAATAATTTTAAATCACTGGTGTTATTGACATATTGAAATGTATTCCTTTTCAATTTTATTATCTTATTTACTTTTAAAAGTGGAAACTCCATTCTTGACACAATTGTATCTGTTTATACTGGTGCAATTTACATTTATGCTTAAAAGAGTATACAACATTTGGTAATCCCAAAGAGGTATCTGATAGTACTTGCTTCATCAAATCCAAGATTTCAAAGACCAAAATAAGAAAAATAGTTTGCTATTTTGTTGACACATAGTAATGGATTTGCATTAAGTTTAATGCAAGTGTTTACAATTCCACTATAATCAACAGCTAGTCTCATAGTAAGTGACCATGGCAAGCAAAATGATTACTTGCTGTGCTTTTGAGGTGACATGCTACAGTTGATGGTGGTATATCATTCATGGCACTAGAGTTACAGACAGTTGTGTAATTTGATGGCAAATGGGATCTGGATTTGAACTTTTAAAGTAAAGGGTTACAACTTATGGAATTTTGTAAACTACTTTTAATCATCATTTTTATGAAAAACTTGCTTAGAATGGAGATAATGACCAAAATCAGTTTCACTATTAACAGAAATACCTAAAAGTACTTAATGGTGACAGCAGAATATTAGTTTTGGTCAGTTTTTGTAAAACTTCCCTTACCTGGAATGGTAAACAGATTGAATGGGTCACTGACCTGGTAGAATACACTTTATTGCCCATATCTGCCATATTTTTGAACAGGGTTATAGATCAGAACATTGTTAAAAGTGACTATAAATATAATGGTCTATAAAAGAGCAAACATAAAGAAAGCCAGTAACACAAAATACAGCAGAGAAATATAGGTACATTTCACTTCTTTTACCCTTTACTATCAAGTCTGAAAAAAATATTTTTATTTTATATATATATTATATATATATTATATATATCATATATCATATAATAACCCAAGAATTGTTTAACTCAACAAAATAATGCTGACTTCAAGCACAAAAATTGATTCTTAACTTTAAAAGATCACCCAAAGGTAACACTATATTTGTTATTAATTAAAAGCAGTTCATAATTTTTAAATAATATGCTGCTAAATGAACTCTTGAAGCTCAGGTGTAACTGGCCAGTATTCACAATGTACCTATTTAACATTTAGTTAACTAACAGCTTTTTTTGTTTTAGAAATTTTACAATTGGCCAGATGAACCGTTTGAAGAAATGGACAGTACATTGGCTGTGCAACAGGTCTGTTGTATGAATATTCATTTTATAGTTATGAACTATAGTTCCTGGCAGTTGAACTCTTGACAGGAATTGGCACTTAAAAGTTAGTCTGCTTTCTTGTTTGTAGGCTAAATAGAAGAATAGTTAACAATACTAGATAGTCAGACATCAAGCCTCAGCTTATTCACTGATGCATTTTCCTAAAATTAAGTATTGTTTGCAAGGTAAAAATATTCAGAAAGAAAATATTCCTTTGAACTGTTCAAAAGAGCAGTAGAAATATCAAACAGATTAAAAGAATTTCATTTGTTTATGGCAGGACTAGCAGAATAGGTAGTTAATATTGGGGTTCTTTTTTGTAGCATATGAAGTCCAAGATACAAAATCAGTGAGATCTTTCAGAGATTATCAACTGTTTTATTAATGTAGGGGTGTTCCAGAAAGGTGGAAATTCAGAGACAATTGTATTTGAAGAATAATTATGGTTAAAGAGTATTTTCTCATCTGCAATAGAAAATGACAGTATGCACTATGGGTGTATGCTAGAAAATTGCACAACTGATACAATTCTCATTCACAAACAAATACAGGGAAAATGCATACATCAAGGGCAGCTTTACTATTGTGAATTTCAGAAGAGGTTTTGACCAAGGTGTAAGTCAGTACCTTTATTGGCAAGAAATGGAATGTGGCAAGATCAAGAAGAGTGGAGAAGAACATGTCAAGTGGCTGACCCGACATAACACTGGACCAAGGCCAAAAGGAGAAGGTGACTAAAAAGACTTGCCAATCTGACAAAATATTAAAATTGAACAACTTATTTAGAAGAAATTTGGTACTCATAAACCTTAATGTTTTAGTACATATCAATTGGGCATTGTAGCTTTTAGGAATCATGACAATTATGTACTTTTGTTGTCATTGCTGTTTAGTGTAGATGATGGAGAGATGCAGCCACTAGAAATATTGAGATGCATTGAAAGATTTTCATTAACTATTGTCCATCCTTCCAAACAGAGGCTGAAGCTAAATTCTGGCAGAAAGCAATAATGTTAATCTGACCCACCCATTGACCCACTGTAAAAACTAAGATACATTTCCTAGGATCAAATGAAATAGCCATTTTTTGAAAAGGACTATTTCATTTCACAGGATGACTAAAATACTGCAAAAGGAAGGGAAATGTTAATCACCACCACCGATCAGGCGTTTAGTATGGCCTTGGCAAATATTCACAGAGAATAGCCTGTGGCAGTATCTTCTTAGAAGTGCAAACCAATGTGCCAAATAGTTAAATAGCTTTTCTGCCTTTACCTTCAAATTAACATGGTACAAAAAGCCCTTTGAAACCTGCTACTACAAGTGTTTAGGAACAAAATGATAAACAAAAAATTTCCTTGTAGTCATTTTTGGCCATCCTAACTATTACAAAGGAAAAAATTAATTTTCAGATAAGTGGCACATATATCTTTGAGTTATTTACAAATATTAAAACTATTGAAACCATATGGAAAAAACTTCAGTTCATGAGATGATAAAAATTAAAAGTGCTTATGGATTTTTCACAGTCATTTTCATGTTTAAATTTTGCTGGACAGTCATTTACAATAAAATATTCGTCACATAAGCTATATGGAGAGATAAAATAGATATATGCATTATAGATAAAGTGTTAATATTGAATAGATTAGTGTACAGTAGATAAAGTGTAGATTTATGGTTAAAATGTAGAAAAGGTACCAATATTAATATAGTATAGTAAAGTGAAATATAGCATAGTATATCTTTTAATTATTATGGAATACATGGAAACCATTGTTCAAAAAAGATAGTAGAAATAGTTCAGAAGCTGTATTAAAGCAACAAGATATGTACAGGTAGCAAGAGATTGCAGTCTAATTAGATGAGTATAGAAAATGGAGTGGAACAGGGCTGCAATATGCCCAGGATTGTTTTCCCCTTGGTGCTAGACTCGGTAGTGAAAACCAAGATTGAGGAAAAGAACACAAAGTGGAAATTTAATAACTGGTTGTAAGGGCTAAACTTTGCTGATGATGTTGACCTAGCATCCAGCAGATGCAATATGAGAAAAGAACAGTAAAGGAATGGACAGAAAAATCTATACTGAAAACCAACATAGGAAAGACCAGGAATATTAGACTAAATGTAAAGATTGACAAACTGGTTAAAATAGATGAAAAAACTAGAAGAGATAGAAGAATTTACATACCTTTAACAGAAACTAACTGAAGAGGTGGTTCCAGTGAATATGTCAGAAACATGCTATTGAAGGCAACACATGCATTCTTCACCCTGATCCAAATGTGGGACCCATGTGAAAACAGCAACAAGACCAGACTAAAGGTGGACAACAGTAATGTTCTATCAGTATTTGTAAATGGTTTGAAGTGCAGGATGATGACATATACAGATTTAATAAATGGAATATGCCCAGAACAGATGCCTGAAGAAGATATTAATGATATTCTGGCCAAATAAGGTGAATAACTAGGATCTAAAAAAGATGCATGCTCATACCAACAGGGGAAACATTAACGAAAAGAGATAGAAATTCTTAGGCCACACCCACAAAAAAGAAATTGATGATGCCATAATAGCACTGGCATGGATGTCAGAGGGCAAAAGAAAGAGAGGAATGCCAAGACAAGCTTGGAGGTGGACAGCAAAGAAAGAGAGAAATGAGACAGGGTGGCTGAAATGGAAAGATCTGTGTCTCGCCTTATGCTTCACAGGGAGTGAAGATGATAGATAAGATAAGCTATGGAGGCCTCTAAAGGTCCATCTATTAATCATTTCACTGTAATTCATAGGTCTGGTTGAAACCATTGAATGTTGTCATATATCACCCTGATTTGTGTTGGTAATGAAAGTACATTATGATTAAGCATACGTTGTAGGTTGTTATGCATATTCTATTGCTGGTGCTCATATTTAAAAGACATATTATCAACAAAAAATAGATATTTATTACTACTTTGACAGATTATCTATGACTTTTGAATGTGATTGAATTTCCAGTCATTCCCCTTCATTGACTTATCACTTCATGATGTAGAGGCTTTATCAAAATGCAAGGTTCTTCCTCATCTCTGCTTGTGTCTTTTTATTTCTTACTCTCCATTGGCAAGTATTTTCTGATGCAGAGGGTATATATTTGGACAATTATTTGTTATGACCCAATGTAACCTCTTGTACCTTCTTACATCACTGCCTCCCAGTTAATTTTTCTGGGGCACTTTCTAGAGGCATAATCTTTATAGCAATGTGAAAAAATCTAACAGTATTAAGCTACAGTGGTTTTTGGCCCTCCTAGGGGGTGAACTTCATTAGGAAAAGAAAGTGCTTAGTTTAGACTGTAGAGCATGAATTATGGAATATATGCACTTTTTAGTTCATTTTCTTGCCAGACCAGGAATGCAACTGATAGTTTTATTCTTTGCATAGCACATCCAACAGATGATTCGTACAGATAATAGTAAAATTGAAGAAATTCTGGAGCCACCAGAGGGACAGGACGAGGGCGTCTGGAAGTATGAACATCTTAGGTATGTTTATTTTTAATTTATCCATGGCTTTCATAATGTGGCATTATAATTATGGTGTTAAAGTTTAATGAGTAGATCAGCGAGTTCTGTCGAGCGCTTTTTTCTGTAACCAAACTGGTTTTTCGATAGTAGATTTTCTGATTCGAGATAGCTTATAAGTTGATGATAAATAGCACGTTCTAGTATTTTCGAACACGCAGGCAATACAGAAATCGGTCTGTAGTTCGATTCAAGCAACTTATCTCCTTTCTTGTATAGCGGAATGATCTTGGCTATCTTCCAGTCAGCTGGAACACAACTAGTTCTAAGGGATAAATTTATAATATGCGCTAAAGGTTTCCATATGCTGGCAGCTGCATCTTTTAACATCGCAGGAGGAATACCATTTGCACCATTTGACGCAACCAAACACATTTCGCGTTCGTTGAGGTTGCGACGCCCCCTTTTTCCAAGTCAGGAATTGAAGTGGAAACGATAACTGTTTCAATCTGGTTACACAAGAAGAAAAGTATTTACAGAACTTAGTTGCTTTTGATCATCGGTCGTCGCTATCAACGGTAAATACATTTTCTCTTTCAGCATCCTTATTCTGAACATCACCTCTAGCTGTAAGTAACAGTTTCTTTTAACTGCCTTCAATATATCATTTTAGACCAATTATAGAGAGATTAACAGTATTCTCAATGCACACGAGTTTTCTTCCACCTTCTTTCCTTGGTATGTATAATCTATCAACGTTATTATATGGGTGGAGTCCCTTGTTCATAGTTAAGAGCTTTCTTGTTCTTCGATCCGTCTCTTGAAGTTCAGTCTTTTTCCAATTGAGGAAAGCAGCTGAGCATTTCAATGCAAGAATAACCCACGTATTAATACCTTTGATGACATATCCCCCATTCAGCTTTGTCTTCAGTATCTTTCTCACCCTTCTCTTATATTCATGGCACACTTTCCCTTTCATCTCTTCTACCTTGACTTCACTTATCAGCATGCAATACACCTAAGTACTTGTATCCTTCGCCTTCTTTTAGTGATAGTATAACATTGCATTTTGATTCCATCTTATTTATCCTTTTCCCTCTTTACTACCAATGTTTTACACTTTTCGATCCTAAATTCCATGCTAATCCCCTTGCTAAACAATTTGATTGTCTGTATAAGTGAATCAAGTTCTTTTTGCAACTTTCCACATGATTTTTAATCGCCCATGTAAAGTAAAGTGATTGATCTTTTCTCTATTAGTTGCAATTTCATTCCCAGGCTTTGTCGTTTTCGACCTAGATTTCTCTTTGAATCTTTAACTTGCCCTTTAAGTATACGTTTTTGCCTTGGTTTTTTTCTTTTCTCTTTGTTTTTGCTTTTCATTCCAAGCGTTTCTATCACCATTTACAGCTCCACAATATATCAGATCATTAGTCTCAGTAATGTTGTTCACCTTAATCTTGCACATTACATCGTCCACCTTTTTCACTGCTGCTTACAGCTTACCTTTTTTAACGCCCCTCGGCGATGGAAATCTTCTTCTTTCCTTCTTATCTAACTCATTTAATTGTGCAATCAAATTCTTCTGTTCATCTTTTACTTCCTCATGAAGTGAGAAATAACCAATCATATCAGCAATCCTATGATTAACATTTGAGTCCAGATCAACAACGTTCTTAATTCTACTTCCATGACTGATTCCCTGTTCCACCTGTCCATACGGTAAACCTTCGATCGATCGTTTTATTCCTTCAAGCTCGATATTCGATAACCATTGCTTCTTTGTGATTTGATTCCGCTGATTTATTATCTTTTGTTCAGTAACTGGAAGGATATCTCTACTAATCCATATACTGCATTCTTTTCCTGTAGCCGTTACGGCTTGCCTCACTGCTATAATAACACTCCATAACAATCCTGATTTCATCCTGATCCTCCTAGCAGTAGTTTGATGACAACTAGGTTCATGCTGCTGGGCCATGGAACACCTGCCGGGCGAGAGACTTGCCCCAGTGTTTCCAGTCTCATTCACGCCGTTGTTTGCTATACTCTGAAAATTCATACTGCACTCTTTCGAGGTCAATGAGTTTTAGGTTACACTACCACCGGTAATTTTTATTGTAACACCATCACGAGAGAGGTCGCCGGCCAGGGCTCAGGAGACCCCCCAACCCAAGAGATAGAATAAATTCCGCAAGACCCGGTACTTCAATCATATTTTCTTATCTTGCATATTTATGCAATTGCTTACCGGGTCACACCAGTGATCTAAGGTGAGCAAAGGTTTTAGAGTAAGACACACACACGACATTTAGGTAAAAGAATTTATAGATTCGTATATTAAAAGAATTGTATGAGTATAAAAATGCATATATGTACAAACATGGTAATTTAATTAAATCGATAGAAAATGAAATTATTTCGCCTGCGAAATTTATTTTTTAATTTAATATTTGTGAAAATTTATAAACGTATGAGTGAAAAAAATATATTTAAATAAAAAAAATATTTTTAAGAGGAGACACACTTTCGCAGAATGTGAGTAGTACTGGTTAAACTATTTTCTGGATCTCGTGAAGGTATGTCCGGCAGGTAATTTTTCGACAAACTTTTGAGTACCTCACTTTATCATGCCTAAGGCGCCTATGATGACAGGGACGATCGTTGCTTTGACGTTCCACATTTTCTCAGTCTCTATTTCAAGGTCCTTATATTTACTAAGCATGTCAAACTGCTTGACAGCTATATTTTTGTCTGATGGAACACTCATATCTATAAAAAGGCAGGTCTTATCTCTGTGACCTTTCACAATAATGTCTGGGCTATTGGCTTGAATTGTTCTGTCTGTATTTACTGGGAAGTCCAACAGAATGGTAACATTTTGGGCGTCTGTTACTGCTGGGTGGTTGTGTTCATACCAGTTCTGGTGGGTGTCAATACTATAATGTTTGCAAATACCCCAGTGTAGATATTGTCCGATTCTATCATGTCTCTTAACATACCCACTGGGGGTTAAGACAAGACATCTAGACACCAGATGGTCTACTGTTTCAATAAATTTGTCATAGAAGCGGCATTTCGGTCTGCTCCATTTTTTAAGATGTTTGCTTGATAGTGTCGCGTAAAGAGACTGTACTTGCGCAGGCTGTGATAAAGCCTTTAGTTTCTGCTTTTAATCCTGCATTCCTCAGCTACTTATGGGTTTCATGTTGATCGACATAAGCGCCTTGGCTTCGGATTACATATTGACCATGTAGATCCTTCTGACTGTATCTTTCTGTTACCTGTTTTGACCTTTCTTTTTTGCATGTTCTTTGACTTTTTTCGCTACTTTTGTTGCATGGAGGTCTTTATGTTCAACTGTTGGTTCAACTTCTAATTCATTTTCAAATTTAGTAGCTTCTCTGAATGCTGAGTGAAGCTTTTAACTATTTTCGTGTTGAAAAACCAGTTGCATCATCCGATCATTTGAGAATTTTGAATAAAGTTTCATCGCTGTTGTTGTTGTTTTATAACAAAGTTCCAATTGAACAAGGCCACGACCTCCTTCGCTTCTAGGTAAGTACAGACGATCAACATCAGCTTTCGGGTGAAGTGACCTGTTCGATGTAAATAGTTTTCGTGTTTTTCTATCCATTTGCTGTAGATCAGATATATTCCAGTTAAAAATGTTAAAACTATACTGTACAACTGGTATTGCAAGGGTATGGATGGCCTCTATTCGATTCTTTGAGTTTAACTGTGTTTTAAGTACCAGACTTATCCTTTGATAATATTCTTTTCTGATTTTTTCTTTCGTTGACGCGTGCTCTATTCTGCCTCCTTCATTCACTCCCAAATATTTATAGCTTGACTCTGTATCTAGTTCCTTGATAGTGGTTTTAATGTCAAGGTTAATTTAAGTGCTATCTTGCAGGTTTCCTTTCATAAATGTTGCCTTCGCACATTTGTCAAATCCAAACTCCATGCAGATATCTTTACTAAATTCACTAACTGCTGTAAGTAATCCTTCGAGCTATTGGTCATTTTCGCAAATAGTTTCAGGTCATCCATGTAAAAAAGATTAAAAGTGGAAGATGGAATAACCTGAGCCTGAGTTATTAAGTTCATTTGAAAGAGGTATGAGGAAAATACAGAAAAGAAGTGGGAAAAGAGAGTCCCCCTGGCTGATACCTCGTTTGATTTTGATAAGGTCAGATACACTCATGCCGTTTTTGTGGCTGAGAAAAAGCCGTGTTTCCCAATTGGACATATTACTTCGAATAAAGTCAGTGACGAGTGGAGAAACTTTGTAAATGTTTAGACATTTTAGTATCCAGTCGTGGGGAACACTATCAAACGCCTTTCTCTAGTCAATCCATGCAATACTCATATTCTCTTTTTACTTTTACAGTTTTCTAACAATATCCTGTTAATCATCAATTGATCTTTACATCCTTAAGAATTTCTTTTACATCCTTTTTGTTCTTCTAGAAGGATTGAATTATTTTTAAGAAACTTATATACTCTTTCAGATATTTTTGAGGATAGAATTTTATAAGTTGTTGTAAGGCAGGTGATTGGCCCGTAGTTTTTACAGTATTGGGTTTCTTCACTCTTTGGCAATAAATATGTTGCCCCTTCAGTAAGCCAGTCAGGAATAATTTCAGGATTTTGGATCAGATCATTGTAAGATTTTGTGAGAGAATCGTGTAACTCTGTTAAGGAATTCAACCAAGAATTGGGAATCTAGTCGCGTCCTGGGAATTTCCATTTTTGAGACTTCCCAGTGGCAGACTGGAGTTCTGCGATCGTTATTGGTTTCCATTCTTGTTCACCAACATCTGACAATCTTTCTTCCTCTCTACCCATCCATTCCGCGTTAAAATTCTTTTCATTACCCCATATACTCTTCCAGAACTCTTCCATGTCTTCTGTCTTCTTTGGCTCTTAAACTTCAATCTTGCTTTTTCCCAGCTCTCTGTAAAACGTTTTTGCGTCCGTCTTAAAAACCTTGTTTTGTCTGTAAAATTTGTTTCTTTTATCAAATCGCCGTAATCTTTGTGCTTTTACTTACTTTTTTTGCTTAAGTGTTTCTTTTGCCGTAACAATAGAGTTTAAATCATTAATATTGTATTTCTTTTTAAGCTTTCTACTCTTCCCGGTCTTAACTTTTACATCTTTTGACATTTCGTCTAATACTGATATTTCTGCCCGCAGAAAATCAATTTCTTTCTGAATTTTTACTTTCCATTTTGGTGGTTTGTACACATGTGGCTTATTTTTGGTTTTGATTTTAACACCAGTGTCAAGGCTTATTGCTTTGGCAGTAGAGTACATAAGATTATTAAGCGAATTATTTTATTTTTTTTATTATTATTATTATTATTATTATTATTGTTATTATTATTATTATTTATTATTATTATTATTATTATTATTATTATTATTATTATTATTATTATTATTATCTTAGTTTATAGCATTTGCACAGGCTGTTCTTAATGCCGCTTTATTCCTCTTGGGCAAGCCACAACTAGAAGCCAAAGGCCAAGAGGTTTCCTTCTCCTTACATTTCTAAAACTTTTAAGAATCCTAGCTGTTCCTGATAAGGCTGTCTTTTGTATTATACCAATGTCTAACTCAATATTTATCATGTCAGTCCATCTCTTGAAATTTTTGCTAACACACCCTAAAGCTCCAACAACAATTGGTACAACATGAGCATTCTTTAGTGACCAAAGCCTTTTTAATTCAATTTTTAGGTTTTTATATTTATCAATCTTTTCCTGTTCCTTATCATGTATCCTTCAATCTCCTGGCACAACAACATCAATAATGATACAAGATTTGCTTTTCTTATTAACCACAATAAGAAAATCTTGTCTTCTGGCCTCAATAACATTATCACACTGTATGTTAATATCCCAAATCAATTTCATTTCATCATTTTCAATTACTCCCTCCGGGTAGTGCTCATACCACTTCTCCTTCCTTTGAAGACCATATTTCTCACATAATTTCCAATGGATTAGTTTAGCAATGTTATCATGTCTCCTCTTGTAATCGCGTTGAGGAAGCTTTTTGCACTNAGTGATACCTTCCACTGTTTCATGCTTCTTCCAAGAAAGTTCCTTACATTCTCAGCTATTCCAAACATCGTCAAACATTCGCTTATCCAACTATGCGGGACCAGATCATAGGCTTTTCGGTAATCTATCCAAGACATGGACAGATTCGTACGCCTTTTCTTGCAATCTCTGAGTACGGTTCTGTCTATGAGCAGGTGATCTTTGGTGCCCCTGCTTCTTCGCCTACATCCTTTCTGTTCATCTGGTAATATATTGCTCTCTTCTAGATACTGGTACATTTCATCTGCTACAATACCCGTCAAAAGTTTCCACATTAGTGGAAGGCAGGTAATGGGTCGATAATTATCAATCGCTGTGCCTTTCTGTGGATCTTTTTGACAAAGCACTGTTCGACCATGTGTTGTCCATTGAAAGACCTCCTCTTCTCTTAACATACCAGCAAGTTGGAATGCGATTCTTTCGTGAAGAGCGGCGAAGTGTTTTAGCCAATATCCCTGCACTCCATCTGGTCCTGGTACTTTCCAATTTGGAAGTTTTCTACTTTGCTTTTTAACTTTCTCAGCATTTATTTTCACCGTGTCTTGTGTGTGTTTCATATCACGATCTATTTCTTTCTTCAACTCTTTTAGCCATATAGCAGTTCTATTATTATTATTATTATTATTATTATTATTATTATTATTATTATTATTATTGTTATCTTAGTTTATAGCATTTGCACAGGCTGTTCTTAATGCCGCTTTATTCCTCTTGGGCAAGCCACAACTAGAAGCCAAAGGCCAAGAGGTTTCCTTCTCCTTACATTTCTAAAACTTTTAAGAATCCTAGCTGTTCCTGATAAGGCTGTCTTTTGTATTATACCAATGTCTAACTCAATATTTATCATGTCAGTCCATCTCTTGAAATTTTTGCTAACACACCCTAAAGCTCCAACAACAATTGGTACAACATGAGCATTCTTTAGTGACCAAAGCCTTTTTAATTCAATTTTTAGGTTTTGATATTTATCAATCTTTTCCTGTTCCTTATCATGTATCCTTCAATCTCCTGGCACAACAACATCAATAATGATACAAGATTTGCTTTTCTTATTAACCACAATAAGAAAATCTTGTCTTCTGGCCTCAATAACATTATCACACTGTATGTTAATATCCCAAATCAATTTCATTTCATCATTTTCAATTACTCCCTCCGGGTAGTGCTCATACCACTTCTCCTTCCTTTGAAGACCATATTTCTCACATAATTTCCAATGGATTAGTTTAGCAATGTTATCATGTCTCCTCTTGTAATCGCGTTGAGGAAGCTTTTTGCACTCACAAATTATATGCTGTACAGCTTCACCCTTTTCACCACAGATTCTGCGCATTAGATTTTCTGTTGTTTTGTCGATCTTATGTTTAATATAATTTTTTCTTGGTGCCTGCTCTTGCCCCGCAAATATCGTTGCTTCTGTTTGTACTTTCAAGTCACTTTGGGCAATCCATTTCCAAGACAATTCTCTATCTACTTCTTCAGGCATTTCACGATCGAACTGCCACACATTCTTTTTTCATGCCACTTAGATTTTAGTTTAGTTTGATTTTGTCTCTTAAATTCTTCTTTCTCTACTAAATTGACAGTTCTAATTAAGCCCATTTTTGTCACACCTTTCAAAAGCAATTGATCTGACTCCCGAACATATAAACCTAAGTTGTTTTCTCCCAATCTTACACATGTTTCAGTCCTAATCAGGCCTCTCCCCCTGTCTTTTCTTTTCAAGTATAACCGATCAACATCAATCTTAGGATCTAGAGCCCCATACATCGTTAAGGTCTTTCTTGTCGTTCTATCTAACTTCTTCAGCTCATCAACCTTCCAATCTTTGATTCCTGCCCATATCTTAAGTGTGCAACTGCCCAAGTATTAATAGCTTGGATCTTATTCTTACCATTTAATTTAGATTTTAACACCAACCTCAAACTTCTTTTATATTCAGATACTACCTTTTATCTCTTTCTCTTTCTCTTTAATCTCATTTAACTCTAAAATTCCAAGATAGGTATACCCATTTTTATCTACCTCTTTCACAATATCTTCTGTATGCAAATGAATTCCGTCACACTTAATCAACTTCCCTCTCTTCATAATAATCACTCCACATTTTTAAAGCCAAATTCCATGCCAATATCCATGCTGAATACAAACACTGTACTAAGCTATCAATTTGATCCTCACACTTTCCAAACAATTTGAGATAATCCATAATGAGCAGGTGATTCAACTTGAATTATTATTATTATTANCTTTTATATTCAGATACTACCTTTTATCTCTTTCTCTTTCTCTTTAATCTCATTTAACTCTAAAATTCCAAGATAGGTATACCCATTTTTATCTACCTCTTTCACAATATCTTCTGTATGCAAATGAATTCCGTCACACTTAATCAACTTCCCTCTCTTCATAATAATCACTCCACATTTTTAAAGCCAAATTCCATGCCAATATCCATGCTGAATACAAACACTGTTTGTACTAAGCTATCAATTTGATCCTCACACTTTCCAAACAATTTGAGATAATCCATAATGAGCAGGTGATTCAACTTGAATTATTATTATTATTATTGTTGTTGTTGTTGTTGTTATTTTTAGCTATTTTCGGATGGAAAATATTCAGTAGTCATTGCCTGAATAGGATGACCGATATGTTCACTTTCCATTAAAACAATCCTTGAGGTATTGTTGTTTCTCACTGTTCGATCTTTGTTGTGTCTTTTCCCAAATGGACTTCATTCTTCTTACACGTTTTACATTTTTCTTGTGGTGAAAACTTAGGTTTTTTTATAATTTCACTGTCAGAGTGTTTGATACTATGTGCTATCCATTTATTATAATGTTCTGTGTAGAACAATTCAATGGAGTCAGTTTGAGTAATTAAAAACAGATATTTGTATCTCGTGAGGTAGTTCCATTTAACAGTTTTTTCTGCTGGTGAATCAAATTTTCCAACTCTTTTGTAGCCATTGATGATCATTGAGCGAAGAAACTTTTTATAATAAAAGGTATATAATAAAAAAGCTTACGACTCATGACATGATAAGCTCTTAAATCTATGGCTTCCTCTGAGTCCATAAAGTTCAGTATTTTCAAACCTTTTATAAGTTGTTGAAAGCTTGGCAAATTCTACTGTGTTTCGTCTCCATGCATGGCACCCATAGGTCAAGTGTGATCTTACCAGACTGTTCATGGGTGATAATCTTATTCTTGGTTGAATATCTTTAATCGTTAACATTTTTCAGTTTTCTCCAAATGCCCATTTCGCACTATTGATTCTGTGATCCAGTTCTGTTTCGCCAATATGGATGTTATTATTATCACTCCATGCTCCCAGGTAGCGGAAGGATTTTACATTATTCAGGAGAGTGTCGTCAATGTTAAGGATGAGTTAGGGTATGGTCCATCAAGATTTTCATTTCAATTCCATATTATAGTTTCTGTTTTTAAGATGTTGAGATTCCAACCGATTTCTTTATAGACATTAAATCGGATAAGGATTTTTTGTCCAATGTATCCTTTTCCCATGCATGTATCCCAGTGTCATCAGCTTATCTACCTTAAGAATTATTACATGAACCAATTTGCGGTGATTGACGTCGTTGTTGACTGTTGGTAGCTTCATTAGGGATCAAGTATCCGATGCCTAGGCCAGGGAGGCCTTGTTGCTCGCGTCGATGTCGATATACTCCTATAGTATAATCCTAATAAAAATTGTATAGATTTAGACATTGCTGCCTTGGCACCACATGTAGTCTTAAATGGAGCTTTTAGAGGATCTTCATCGATCAGTTATGCTTTTGTCAATCCGCTTTGTAGGCGTATTATCAGGTATTCTGCTTCTGATACTCTGGAACAAAAATTGTTTTATAATGTGGTCACAGATAGCTGTAATGTCGACAGAGCAGGTAAATAGTTTAGTTCGTTATTGATAGGGTATTTCTTGCAGTTGTTTTAGCACATAAAATCCATCGTTACAGCGTCTTCCAGACCATAAACCGAGTTGTATGTCAAGAATTTGTGATGCATAAAAGTCTGATGTTCTTGTTAATGTTATATTCATCGCAGCTTTTGTAACAATTGAGCCAATCGAGATACATCTGAACCATCCAAATTGTATTAATTTTGATGCTTCGTCATTGATCAGGAACCTCTGGGAGGGTTTTTTATTCTAGCTGCATTTTGTTAATTTTATGCGTTATACTTTTGTACTATGAAATAAAACAAAATTTCAGGTATTGTGCCAGTTCTATAGAAATTGGAAGACTTTACTCGATTCGCATTAAGCTTTCAACCATTTATTTTCTCCGTCTTACTGACTTTAAGCATTTCCTTCCGGTGTTTCAGAAATTTATTTTTGTTGGCACATTTACAAAGATACAAAATGGTCTCAAACGTAAAGTACTCTCTAGCGCCGTTGGAGGGAGATTGTACAAGATTATTACAAGAGCTGTAAGTAACTTCTCCAGGCTTATCTGACCGCAGATCATGTGATGAGCGTTAAAGTCACCATAACAAAGGTGTTAACTACATAATGCTTGTCGAGAGCCTTGTCATTGGAGTCTGATACTGTCTCAATAACTGAGCAAGGGGGAATCGATACAAGAAAAATAGATAACAAGTGGCCTGAAGATAATCTAAAGCCCATGAAAGGCTAATCTTTAGATTCAAGTTCTTGTACTCTAACAGCTGGAAGATCTAGTAGTAACCAAGGTAAATACCAATCAACATAACTATCTCCCTTTTTTAACACTGTTATCGAGCTTTCCTTTACAAAGGGCAAGAACATGAGAAAGATTAGAACTAAGGAAGTATAAATGATATAAAAATTATTTGCTATAAAAGTAGCATTAATACGTTTTTAGTCTTCACTCTAATAGTTAATTTGCAAATGTTTTGTTTTGTTTTCCCACAGTGAGTTTGTAGCTTGTCACCTTATATAATTTTGTTCATTTTTCATTCCAAATAGACAATTTTGTATGGAATTTAATGGGCTTGCAGTAAAATTACAGGTAAGCTGTTGATTTTAGTAGGAAAAAATAGACAAATGTCTTTTTTCTGATTGGTTCATTGACTTTTACTGCTTTCAAAGGAGATAAGCAAGGTGAAGTTGGAGGAGGGGGTGGATAAGACAAGGGAGAGGTAGAAAAAATGGTAAAGCTTCTATCGTAATAACGACATAAGACACGAGAGTTCCATCTGCTTTGTCGTTATAAATTAAACAAGCAAATAAATTTCAATGATCTGTACGCCGTCATGATTGGACTTAAACACCACATATGCAATAAATAGACAATGAATAACAGAAATGTAGAATAATAATATATTACAGAACTAAGGTTAAACTGCGTAGATAGGAGTAATAGGGTAAGGTATATATGTATCCAGTGGTGTAAATTAGAAGCCGGAAGAGGACTGTAGCAAAGTTGTGTGATAGGAGGTAAAAAATACTAAAAAATTGATATTTGCATCCAAGGGTGGAAAGAGAAGAAATCTTTGTAATCTTTAACGTGAAGAAAATAATGAAAATTTTGCGAGGTGGTAATAGTTGTGTGGAGGAGTTAAGATAAAATTCGCTAGGTGGTAATTGAAACCTTAGTGATCTTTTGTGCAGTTAAATTCTACAAATAAGATAAAGCTACTTTTGATATATTTGGAGTTACGTGGAGAATAAGTCTTTTCTTCCTATTCTTAGACTATCGGAAGCAGTTGTATACATATGATGTGTTCAGTTGAGCGTTGCTTTTCCCTCAGAAAATTTGCACAGAGCTTACAAGTAACATTAATAGCAGTTTTATTGTATATCACAAATTGCAATTACATGTACGTATTTCTGAAGTTCCTATCTTTTATAAATATTCATAAACAATACTTCTCACAAAGTAATTTTTGAAATTTTGTTGATATTTTGAAGGTGTTTTTTTGTAACTGCCGGAAGTATGTTGTTGACATTCGTATGGCACCCCTTTTTTTGCTTAGGAGGAATGTAAACCTGACATTTGTACACAGATGACGGCGACCGAACAATGGATTTTTCTTTGTGCGGCACACAAGACACCAAAAGAGGTATGTATTGATGGGCATGAAATTTAAGGATACCATTTAAGATGAGAAAGTTACTTTTGCTCATTACTCCGAACTATAAATCATTCTTAGTAAAACGTTGAAAAAATCTTACATTTTTAAAGGTATGGTTTGACCTGTCTTTCGATTATACATAGGAGTGAAATCTCTTTAAATTTTAGTACCGGTGATGATGTTCATGGTGATGTGGGTAATAATAATAATAATAATAATAATAATATAATAATAATAATAATATGCCCTGGGTATGACGATACACTGCATCCGGTTGTGGAGTTTCGACGTGGTGAATGAGGTTACCCTTTGCCACAACTACCTCCAGGTCACTCTGGGGCAAGGTGTACTACCTGTTAGCCTACTCCGAGACCTTGAAATACCATATGCAAAATCATAATAATGAAAATAACGGCATGAACGAGACTAGAACTGTATGTAAAGGTCTCTCGCCCAGCAGGTGTTCCCCGGCACAGCAGCGGGGACCCAGTCGTCATCCTGCGACTGCTAAAATGAAGTGGACTGAGGAAGTAAACAGGATCGTTATGGAATACTACTATCGTAATAAACCCTTTAATGAAGAAGGTAAGCCTGCCAGAGGGTATAGACAAAGAACGTTCCTCGAGTAGAAAGAGAGGTTTGTTTGAATCAACTGAGCAACATGTGTGTGTATGTCAAACAAGGGCTATTAGAGTAAATGGATGGTTATCGGATGTAGAGCTAGAAACAATTAGGGGAACAGAAAATGAATCACAAACAAATGAAACGAGATTAAATGATGTGTTAGGTGAAGAGAGAGCCATAGATAAGGATGGGAATGAAATTGATTAGGAAATGAAGCAATTACCCAAACAAATGAAATAGGGATAGGAGAAGTAGAGGAAAAAGACTAAATCAAGAGCAAAAACGAATTATAGATGAGATAAGAGAAATTTGGAGATGAGGAAAAGATAGTGGTGGCATATCCTTTAAAAAGGGCGATAAGAAACCCCTTAACAAACAAACCCAGAAGGTTAATGAAGGTGCCATGTATATAAAGACTAGAAACATCACTGAAACGAATAAGTTGATAAGAGCCGCGAGTGTATGGGTTGCAAGCAAATTAGGGTCAAAGCCATTTGAGCGGAGGCAAAAGAAGGAGCCTAGGTGGAAGAGAACGATTGAAAGTGATAATAAAAGCCTGGAGCATTATGTAAGTTTACTTGATAGGAAATAGAAGAGACAACTAGGCACAAAGAAAACAGTTAAACTGAGGAAGCTAGAAGTAATTGTAGAGTGAACCGAAAAGTGCTAAACACTGTAATGGAAGAAGTGAAGCAAAGAATGATTGCCAGAAGTGCAAAAATTAATCGATATGAGCAGAGAATCAAACACTTTCGACAAAATAGACTTTTTAGTGGTGATCAGAAGAGAGCTTGTGCTGAGTTAAGTGAAGGTGGTATTAGAACGGGTGAGGTGCCTAATGGCGAGGGGAGCAGTACGTTCTGGGGGTACATGATATGTCGAAGAGGAGCATAAGGTAAGGAACACCAGTTGGCTTAAGGTAATGAAAGAAGAACTGAATAATGACCAGTGATCACAAGATGGCGTCACTATTACGTCAGAAATAGTGAAGAAGCAATGTAGAAAGATGCCCAATTGGAAAGCGCCAAGAGAAGATAAGGTACAAGGGTTTTGGATTAAGAACCTTGAAAATTTGCTCAACAGAATTGCTGAACAGCTAAACAAGATATTTATCAAAGAACATGTTTTTGTAATTACCTCCCAGTTACATGCCTCCCAATTATGTATAAGCTAATGACTGGAGTATTATCAGAGGAAATATATGATTGTTTGGAATAAGAAAAGTTTTCCGAACAACAAAAGGATTGCAGACGAAAGAGACGCGGGACAAAAAAGCAACTATGAATTGACAAAACAGTGCTAAAAGATTGTAGGAAAAGGCGCACAAATCTAGCTATGGCGGATTGAATATAAAAAGGTCTATGATTTTGACCCCCATAGTTGGATAAAGGAGTGCATGGGAATGTTTGGAACAGCAAAAAACGACAGAGAATTTCTAGGAAAAAGCACAGACAAGTGGAAGCTATCTCGATTAATGGAGAAGAACTGAGAGATGCAGAGATGAAATGAGGAATATTTCAAGGTGACAGCCTTTCACCATTGTTATTTGTACTATGTTTGGTACCATTATCTCCTTTTCTGAGAAACGTAAACGCAGAATATCAATGACATAGAAGACAAGTGCCCCTAAATCACTTACTTTTTATAGATCACTTAAAACTGTATGGCAAAAATGAGGACGAAATTGACTTGTTGCTGAAAACGGCCCATATTTTTAGTGAGGATATAGGCATTGAATTTGGAATAAAAAATGTGGTGTGTTGATTATGAAGAGGGTTAGATTACCAGGTGTAACGGTATAGATCTTTTAAATGAGGAGGTAATGAAGGAGGTTGAAGAGGAAGATGATACATATTTAGGAATAATTGAGCTAGACAAAATCAAAGGGGGTGAAATGAAAGACAAGACTATAAAAGAGTATAAGAGAAGACTGAGATTAATTTTGAAATCCAAATTGAACGAAGAAAAATAAGATAACACCTGAGCAGTAGCAAATTTTAGATATGGGGCAGGGGTAATTGAGTGGAGAGACAGTGAGTTAAAAAGGATTGACAGGAAAACTGATAACGATGTATGGTGCGTCCCACCCAAAGAGTGATGTTGATAGGCTTTATATGAGACGAAAGAAAAGTGGCAGAGGTTTGAATAGGATAGAAGGGGTAGTAAGAACAGAAGAGAATATTCCCAGACAATACGTTTTGAATTCTGAAGAACGGCTTACAAAATGTGTGAAAGTAGCCGAGACCATTCAAACGGAAGGAACCCTGGAGAAAAAGTGTTTAAAAGACAAAAGCGGGAGGAGTGTAGACAACTATTGTTGGAAAAAATATGTATGCCCAGTTGGTGACGGAAACTGCCGACATGGTAGATAAAGAGAAGACATGGAGTTTTTAAGGAGACATTTAATTAGCGAGTGTGAAAAGCTATAAAAAAGAATATAAAAGAAAACACAATGGGGTTGCTAGAAGGATTCAGTGGGAGTTACGCTAGAAGAATGGTTAAGAGCACAAAGAAAAATTATATGAACATTCCCCAGGAGAGGCGATAAAAAATGAGAACGTGAAATTTTCAATGTACATCAATGTACAATGCGATAATGTAATTGAGGCAAAAGGTCCAGAGATTGTATTAATTGATAAAAAAGAAAATACATGGATTATCATTGATTCGCTGTACTAGCTGACAAAAGAATAGAAGAGAAAGAAAAAGAGAAGGTATAAAAATAACAAGATTTTAAAAGAGAAGTAGGAAAACTCTGGAGTTGCGAAAAGTGCAAGTGGTACCTATTGTGATAGGATCTCTGGGAAGTGTTAGCAAAGTGTTTGGAAAATGGATTCAAAAACTGAAGATTGGGCACAAGATTGTGGATATGCAGAAAATGACCTTGTTGGGGACAGGAAGGATAACAATAAGAGTACTAGAAATGTAATAAGTGAAAGAATGAACCTTATTAGTCCTATGTCATTAATTATGACACGCCTAATAACGAGATATGACAGCAATAACATCAGCTAGATGATAAAAGTTTTCAGAAAATATATTAATCATCATCATCATAATAATAATAATAATAATAATAATAATAATGGAAACTTTTTATTTTGAATCCAAGCACATGCAGTTACTAAGGTCACCGACCAAGGTAGTTTGCATTGGCTTGCCTATATTACAAAATTTAATATTTTAATAAGAAAATTATTAAAACAACAGCAGTTCGGGGTTTGTCTACGGTTGGTTTCTACGGCAGAATATGTAGTATGAACTTCGAATGTTTATATTGTAAAGTTTGGTGGGAAGAAAGTGTTTGTTGTCGATATTTTAATTGTTGCAAATTTTTATGAAAGTAATACAAGATTGACGAAATACCTAAAGAGGTAATGGGAAGGTTTACAAAGCTAACCCACGGAAAGCTGTAATGTAAATCTTGAATCAAAGGAAGATATTTTTCATCTTTGCAACGAGCATTATCATTATTATCATCATCATCATCATCATCAATATAGTGGTAAGAAGAAAAAGCTACGAAAAAGAAGGCAAGGGGTCAAGGTGAAAGTTTTACCAGTAATGATTGGTTGTGATGATGGTGGAGTAAAGAAACGGAAAACTGTGATAAAAGAACTATTTGACGAAAAGCCCGCAGTTAAACTTGGGGAGGAAATCCAAAAGACAGTGTTATGAGAAAGCAAAACGATTATTAGAAAATTATGTCCGTAGTGATTAGATGAATGATGTTTAAAATTTTCTACCTAAAATTGTTAGCTAAAGCCTTTTCTCAAATTGTGCATAACAGTAAATTGATGTAATATAAACTGAGGAAAGACGCTGGCCATATATATATATCCACAATTTATTGTAAAAATGAGTGCTGTACATCTGGTTACAAAAGGAGGTAGTAAAAATAGTAATGTTAATGATATTAATAGTAATAATGGTGATAATAATAAATGAAACAAACAGACGGAATGAACATTGAAAATTCTGAAGGATTATACGGGAAGACGAGCTGATACAGACAGAAATTAGATCAAAGAGGCCCGAGATTGTAGTGAAAGATAAAGAAAAAAATGTAGGTTTGTTAATAGATAGGGCAGTACTATATGAGAAAAACCTTGGATACAAAGAAAATGAGGGACTCCGAAGGAGCCACAATAGTAGTCAGTCTTGGTTTCCTCCGACTAATGAGAGGAGGAATACAATAGTACTTGAAGGAGCTCAAACTTAAATACTTGTCTATCGGGATGGCACAGGATCTAGTACTACTGGGGACAATGGGAGTATCAAGGACGTTTTTGTCACTGACAGGAAGAGATGGAGAGGCAAAGTTTGGCAACTTATACGCAGGAAGTGCCTGTTGAGTATTTATAAAGGTCGATGAGGGTATTACTCTCATTGTAACTGAATGTCCAAAAATGGTACAAAAAGAGTACAAGCGGAGGCATTCTTGGGTACGAAAGATAATACATTGAGAAATTTGGAGAAAATTGAAATAAACGTGTCAGGAAAATGGTAAGAGCATAATTTGGAAAATGTAACAGAAAATGGCAGTTTCAAGATCTTAAAGATCTTATGAGGAAATTCCTCTATCCTGCTGGAGGTATTGTAGAAGCCAAACATCCTAACATTGTCACTATTAACAAAAGAAAAAGAAAGGGGTTAGGGAGAGAAATATAAAGGTTTAACAAAAGAGGTAAAAAGACATAGGACATGAAAATAGAGGTTATTTTTAGAGTAGTTAGGCTTTTAGGAACGACAGCAAAGAAATTACAAGACTGGTATAACAAACTAGGAATAAAAACCTGTTTGTCGACGTACTTGCACCTTTCACACCCTTCGAAAACTCCCTTAAGGCTTGAAGAGATTTGCTGTCAGTGAAACCTTGGACCACTAGAAATACCGGATATGATAATTCGAAGCCAAGGGGGAAATGTATAGTCTGAAACTTCCGGTTTCAGTTGATTTTTTTTTACGTCCTGCAAAGTGATTACACATTTTGTTGCTAGAATAAGGTGATATTTCTGATTCTAAGCTGTTTTTTTGTGTTCAGTTAGGGCCGACGATACTGAAGGGCCAGGGCTTCTGTACTCCTTAATGCTTTTCTTACAAATCGAGAAATTTAACATTTACACAGGTAGCGTTAACGCAACATAACTTTTGCTTCTCCCTTTTTAATTGGTGTCGTCGACCCTTAAGTGGTCAAAATTTATTATTTCAGTAACCCTTACCTGTATTATTTATTATGAATGTGAGAAAGATTCAATTGAAGTTGATAAAGCACATGACTTTGGGAGATCATCCAGGTTAAGTTGCAACATTTTTCCCAAAATAATTTTATGGGAATGTCAAGTTACTGGAAGACGAGAAATACAAAAATTTTGGGGTGCATACAATATACAAACAGTTAAATTTTCATTTGAGCAATTTAATTGGCATGCGTAATTTCTTCATTTTCATTAATTGTTTTCACGCAAACCATTGGCATGTAGACGAGGAACAGAAGCATGACTTTGAAAGCTGTATCCTGTAAATTTGAATATACACTGAAAACCTTTGTACATTCTAACTGAGCAGGATTTATCCTCCAGGGATTTTAATTATGAATACAAGTAGAGTGATAATCGATACGAACTTGTATGGGAGAGTTTTATGCGTTTGACTGGTTGTAAAACTCAGAATCTTCTGTGACGGCCGCGTCAATTGGATGAACAGGAATGTTTTCTTTATGAGCAACTTACCCTGAAATGAAGTACAGGGATGATTGTTCAAACGCTGTCAAATCACCAGTTTTCTCGAACAAATTGTCAATCAAATCAAGTTCCTCATCAAACAATACTCCACCACAGCACAAACGTGCTGTATAGACAGATTGTTTTTTTATTTCAAGCTCATGGAAAAGCTTTATCCTTTGCAAAGACAAGTCATTAAACACTTGTATGTCTGAAATGTGGTAACTGCCTTCGCTTAACTGCCTATAAACACCAAACTCTCCTTCAAGACGATCAATTTGAAGCGTAGCTGTCAGGGCATATCTCATTTTTGTGAGCAACAGAGGTATGAGTACAGCAAGTCCGTATAATGTTGCTTCTGAAGCATTGGCTGTGACCCTGATTCGTTCCATTGCCTTTGAATGGGACGATGCTGAGGTAGTATTCATTTGTTTGGATTAAGTAGCCATTTCTGGAATGAAAACAATGCATGAAAGTTTTTAACTTCTCAGATAATTGGGTTAAATTTATTGAGGGAACAGTGAATAATGGGAGGACAGAACTAACTGCATCTGGGTAGTCACTTTGATAGGTTGATATTAAAAGATGATTTTTCCAGGGAGATAACCTATCGCCCCTACTATTTGTCATCCGTATAATACCTTTGTCGTCAATTCTTTAAAAAATGTCAGCTGGATACACCTTAGGCAATCTTAAAGTAAATATTGTATACATGGACGACTTTAACCTATTCTCCAAAAATGAAAGAGAAATCAACAGCCTGCTATCGACAGTACATGGCATCAGTACAAGATATTAAGATGAAGTTTGGAATTCAAAAGTGCGGAGTGGTGGTTTTAAAAAGAGGGATCTCATGTAAGACCGGAAGGATTCGTTTGTGCGACGGAAAGTTTATCAAAGAGGTGACTGAGGAAGGGTGCAAATACCTAGGGATTATTGAAGCCGATAAGGAAAAGGAAAGCAAGATGAGGGAAACGTTTAGGAAGGAGTACCAGAGGGTGCCAGATTAATGCTGCAATCCAAGTTGAATGGTCGAAATAAGCAATAAATACATAGGCGGTATCTATTATGGGCTTTTGGGATTGAGTGATAAACTGGTAAAACGGTAAATTGACTGGATTAGACGTAAGAACGAGGAAACTATTTACCATGAATCCGGTCATGAACCCCAACAGTGAACCCAACAGTGAACCCCAACAGTGATGTAGACAGGGTATATGTTAAGCGGAAAGATGGCGGCAGGGGTTTGATTGGTATTAACTGGGTAATATTTAGTAGAGCGGGCCTAGAAAGAGCGAATGTTTGGTACAATCAAACGTCAGAAGAAGTTTGTGAAAACGACAACGATAACTAAGATATTATGGGATTTTGTGATCTAATGTGACCAGAATTCTTGTTGGTAGAAAGCCAGATATTTTGTTTTCAATAGAATAAAGAAGGAAACAGTGATAACACTGGTCTACAAAAAAGATATTTTTCTCTCTGATGACATCCACTCAAGATGATTTTAGACCATTTTTATGAGCTGATTTTAAAAATGACATCCATTTTTGCCCATCACGTCCCAATTTTTTTATTTTGAGAAAACCATTTTTTTGTCAAAATCACCCTTTTTAAGGCTTGTTGAACAGGATATAATACACAAAGCTGACATTTGTTACTTCAAATGTTTTATATAGATATTCTAAATTTCATAGGAGTTTTTTTGTGGTGGTGAAATTCATTAAGTAAAGGGTCATAGGTGCTTAAAAGTCTTTAATTTACAATTCTGGCAACTGAATCATGGTAAACAAGCCCGTTTTAGTAAATTTTCAAAATTTTGGGTTTGAATATCCCAAGTACGCTACTTAGAATAGGAACACTTCCATTTTGATACTTTAAAAACTATATGAGGCAAATGAGGATGAATATGTGCGTGAAAAATGTTTTTCATCAATACTTCAGTCTTGCAACTTCACAATTGGTATAGTGACTATCGTTCCAAGGAATTTACTACGAAATGACAAAGAATTGATGAACACAATTTGTGAACTTAAACACAAAAAACTACAACAATTCTATAGTAGTTAGTTTAATGTAGGCTCTACTCCATCAAAGAGCTGGAATGCTTTTGAAGGAATTTCCTTTTCTTTGATTGGTGTGAATGGTTAAGTTCTGGATTGCTGCGTTTAATGCTCCAGCAATAGTCAGTCGTCATCCGAACATCCCATCTGCCCTGGTACCTGGTCTCCATTTCCTTGATATCTTGGTGGAAACGCTCACCTTGCTCGTCACTTACATCGCCACAGTTGGAAGGGAACTGATCAAGATGGTTGTGCAAGAAGTGCACTTTGATGCTCATATTTGCCCCAAGACGCTGATACGCATCCAGCATGCTCTTCACTATTTCTCTGAAGTTGTCTGCCCTCTTGTTGCCAAGAAAGTTTTGTACAACTCCAACAAATCCTTGCCATGCAGCAGCTTCAAGAGAATTCATGGAATTCATGAAGTTTGGGTCTCTTATCAACTTTCGTATGTCTGGTCCATCGAAGATCCCCCCCTTGAGCTTCTCAATACTCAGTCCGGGAAATGATTTGCATATGTATTGAAAACATTTCCCATCCTTATCTAAGGCTTTAACAAACTGCTTAATGAGTCCCAGTTTAATATGCAGAGGGGGTAAAATTATCCTATCTCCATCCACAAGGGGTACATTTATGATATTCTTATCACCAACCTTCATTGTTTTTCGAGGAGTCCAATCAGTCTTCACCCAATGGTTTGCTTTATCCCGACTGTCCCACAAACATATGAAGCATGGATGCTTGGTATAGCCAGATTGCTGCCCAAGAAGAAAATTGACCATTTTTAGATCAACACAAATTTTCCAGTTATGCTCACTGTACTTTATGCACCCAAGGACCTGTTTAATTGAGTCATACTCCTCCTTTAGCTTTGTTGAATGGCCAATGGGAATTGATGCATACTCATTAGTATTATGTAAAAGCACACATTTCAAGCTTCTCTTAGAGCTGTCAATGAACAGGCGCCATGAGTCAGAATTATAAAAATCGATGCCAAGCTTCAACAACAAAGGTTCCACATTACTGCAAATAACAATTTCCTCAAATCCTTGGAAGTAAGGAAGAAACTCAGCGTGCCTATTCCGGTAGAATGTTACTTTAGTCTGCTTTTGAAGGAAATTTCGTTCCTTCAGGCGCGACGCTAGCAGCTCAGCAGATTCCTTCGAAAGATTCAAATCACGGATTAGATCACTTAGATCATCTTGGTTGTATAGGTTGGGTTCATCTGAATAACTAGCATAGTAAGCATCACTTAAATCATGGTCAGAATCGCTTTCTGTTAATTCCTCCAGTACAGGATCACATGCTAAAGCTCCATCTGAAACAGGTACATCAAGAAGAAAACAGGTACTGGGTGCTCATCAGAATGAGGAGGTGCTATGGCTGAAGGGATTGGTATGTTTTTACAGTTCTTTTTGTTAAAACCAGCTAAGTTTATCATGCAGAAGTAGCAATCGCCAAAATGATTGTTTGGTTCACCCAGATCATCGGTATTGCAAATTTAAGCGCCGTTTGCTTACCTATGGTCCAGACTCTTAGGCCTTCTTTGCACGACTTGCAGACAATGTGGGGTGCCCATGGCTTGTCCTGGTCACCAAGTTTGATTTTGAAAGATGTGTAATAGGCTCTCTCGTATAAGTCATCAATAGCCATTCTGCTCTTTTTGAAGGTGAACTTTCCACAGGTGTAGCAGAAGGAGTCACTGTCATTTTTGCACTTTTTTGACATCTTTATTCAATTGACATCTTCTTCTATGATAAAAATATAAGGTTAAGTATATAAATCAAATCAAGGTAGGTGCATGCATCAAACACCCAAAAAGATAACTTTTAAAACCAAAAAACGCAATTCTGATATGCAAACTATCCGGATGAGTCGTGTTAAGTCAAATTAGAAAAAACCGTCAGTTTAGTGAAAAATGAGCAAATTCCAATAAATATAGCTATTTTGGTGAAATCTATACAGAAAAAACGTGATGTGATGGGAAAAAATGGATGCTTTTTTTTGAAATCAGCACCCGAAAATTACTTAACTTAGATATATCTTGAGGCTATCAGAAATTTTTGTTGACCAGTGTAATAGATATTGCAGTGCCGGGCGATAAACGTGTTGAGGAGAAAGAAACACCAAAAATAGAGAAATACCAAAATCTAAGACGAGGTCATTAGGGTTTGGAATTTGAAGAAAGCTGTAGTTATCCCAGTTGTGATTGGGGTACTAGGAGCTGTGTCCAAGGACTGTAGAAAGCATCTTAAAAAGTTATCGGTCGACGTAACTTGAAGTAGTATAAAAAAAAGCACTGATGGGTACTGCAAGGATTCTAGGAAAGGTCCTCTCAATTTGAGAGCAACCCAAGAGGAAATCTGAAATCTTTTTGCAGTCTGCACACAGATGTAATCCGATTGAAAGATCTATCGTGTAAAAAGAAGAGGAGTAGAAGTAACAGTAGTAGTAGTAGTAGTAGTAGTAGTAGTAGTAGTAGTAGTAGTAGTAGTAGTAGTAGTAGTAGTAGTAGTAGTAGTAGTAGTAGTAGTAGTAGTAGTAGTAGTAGTAGTAGTAGTAGTAGTAGTAGTAGTAGTAGTAGTAGTAGTAGTAGTAGTAGTAGTAGTAGTAGTAGTAGTAGTAGTAGTGGTAGTGATAGTAGTAGTAACAGTAGTGGTAGTGATAGTAGTAGTAGTAGTAGTAGTAGTAGTAGTAACAGTAGTGGTAGTGATAGTAGTAGTAGTAGACGTAGTAGTAG
>RDPX01000020.1:119021-145648 GCA_003991215.1 Morbakka virulenta | reverse complement strand
GGAGGATTTTTAGATTACTTTTGCTGGAGTTTTTTTTTTGAAATTGTTTATTTTCCCATGTACCCCTAAAACTCTGTTGCGTAACCCAGTTTGAAAGTCATTAGTATGTTGAAACAATCATTCTCTGAACTATCGAAGTTTCTTTGTCCATTACATAGCTTTCGAATAGATTGTCAGCATGCTTTTTACTCCTGGTAGCCATATAAGGTGTACCCAGTGAATTAAAATTTTGTTTATTTTTGGATGATGAAGTTGCAAAAGTGAGACGTTTGGTGTGTTTGACTGCAAATTTTTTTTCAGATACATCATTTTATCAACTTTTATATTGTAGCTGAACAGTTACACCCATTCGCCTTATATTTCAGGTGCTTGGTAGTTCACATATTTTATCCTCCACGTTAAGTCTTTCCAGATTTTATTTTAGTACTTGCAAGTGTAGGAAATTTAAGGAAAAGGCGTTTCAGTGCCCCAAATTTTTTAAAACCCTGTAAGAATTCGTTTGATGTTTTGTGCCAAATATGTTCATTGTACACAAGAAAAAGGTTTCAAGCAGGGTTTTATGTACTACATTATTCAATTATTTAGGCATATGCATGATGATTCTACTAAAAATTATACTTCTGGCAGATCTTTGTCACTTCAAATACCTTCCTGGGAAAAAGGATTTATTTTCTTATGAAGTCCCGGCGTTTAGTCATCAGAAGTCTCTGTTGCCATTTTCTTTTGTGGAGCTAGCTGCGCATAAAAAGAATTGCACCTTGCAGCTTGCGTGAAGACCCATCAACAACAACAATTGGAAAAACCGTACATTTAATGATTTGAATGAAAATCTGCTTTTGGGGGGAGAGGATTTACCAGAAATGTAAAATGCGTGTAGTGTAGCACTTAATGTGTGACAGGAGACTTCCATTTAAAAATAAATTCGATTTACGGTTAAAACTACAGGGTTACAAGTAATGACTTTCTAAAATTACTATAAAATCTCCCATTTGATTTATTTGATGTGTGAATCTTAGATTCATTGGATGCAAACCATTAATGGAAAAAACGGAAAGGGAAAATTTACAACTACATATTAGATATGAGCAAAATCTCCCTGTTATAATTTAGGCATGAGGAGTACCATTCATTTAATATAGATGCCATGAGTTAATTTCAAGTACTTTTACTGCTTGTAATATGTACTCACACATAGTCCCTTTTTTCCCCACTTTTCATTATAAGCTAATAATCAATTTTAATTGCTACAAAGCTGGGAGCTACTTCACTACGTTTTTCAGGTTTAACTTTGTTCCTTTCAGCCAGACAACAGTGATAAAACTGCTTTTATTTCTCAGCAGCTTAGAAAAAAGGTGGAGAAAGTTGAGCAAGGTTGATAGACTAGGTTCTATTTATCGCGCAGGTGAAACGTCGGTGGCCTGTTAATGACCAAACCGCAGCTTTTGAGACATTTGAATTACCCTATATGTACAAGAATTTAATAGTGAATAGTAGGAAGGTACAGAATTATTAGATTATAGTTATTACAGCTCTTGATTCGAAAGGAAATTTGCTACCTATCTTGGAGAATGTTCACTTTTTTCAGTTTGGAATAACAATGCAGACTCATGAAATTAGAAAAAGTCTAATAGTAATTGTAGCCACATTGCAGTAGTACTCTCTTTTAATTAGAGTACGACACTGATTCGAACTATAAAATGATAGAATAGTAACTAGATCGCCTGGTAGCTTTGGAGATGTGAAGGGAGAAGTCCAAGACACGACCTTTAGTTTTGTGTGGTCGCTTTCAAAACAAAAGAAAGAGTGATTTATGCGTAATATTTATAATAATTATGAGAGCGCACAGCCCATATTTAAGAAATTGAAAAATAAAGGTAACACATGGACCAGTTGGATGCAGTGGTTCGGTATGTGTCGTGGGAAGGTAAATCAGTGAATTGAAATTATGTAAATATCAGATAACTGTTCGACGGGTTTTTAGGGTGCAAAAACTCCAGAGGAAGAGTAATGTGGAATCCTTCGTTCCTTGAAGGCGACAATGACGACCATGGCAACTCACAATAGATTTTGATATAACGGTTAGAGTCACTATTAAAACTAGAAAATTGGAGGATTACGATGTTGTCATTGTGGCAACGTAGTCGTCCTGTATAAGCATTCATAATACCAATCATCAACCAAGTATTTTTATTTGATCAATCATACATTCTGCCATGTGGTAAAGAAAAAGTGATTGTCTCACATTTTGATTGTGAATATTCTTTTGAGTCTCTTGATGTATAAGATAAATCATAAAAAATAGCATTTTCCATACTGGGTAATCACAGGGATAACTTTGGGGTAAGAAAAAGGGGCAATTGTATCAGTGAACGACTGTAGGAAACTAGTGCTGCTATGAACTTCATGGTTATGTTAACGTTTATCCAGGTAATTAAGGGTTAAGAAATGTGAGTAATGCAGCTATATCTAGGCATAGTACCTTAAGCTCCGAAAGATTTCCTGTTCCGGTTTTGACACACGTTTATGTTAAATAAAGGAATATGAGGTATGGTTCCTTGTTAGAAGTGTTTCCTTTTCATAGCGCAATGTCAGATGAGACAGGCTCCTATATTTTGGTATATGAGATGTGGTTATGATAACCAAGTTTACAGGGAAAATTGTGATATATCTGATATATGTACTCTTTAATTTATTTTATTAATATTACCATTTTGAAAGTTATTTTATGTTGGCGGTTTCGGGTATATTAACCTCTCTCTTTTTAATTCTTCAGAATGAGAGTAATCTTTGCCGCCGCTTCACACGTTTTGTTACCAAGTATGACTTAATGTCAAAGGAAAATCTGATTGTTCCTATTCTGGAAGAGGACCGTGATGATTCGCGTTTTATCACTCAAATGGGAATCAAACCAGAGTTCGGAGATGATGAACCCTAAAGGATACGAAAAGGTTGCGTATTCCGTTGTAACTGGAGCGCATGGGACGTGTGGGAGGAACATGGCTAATTTCCAAGCGAANTATTTTATTAATATTACCATTTTGAAAGTTATTTTATGTTGGCGGTTTCGGGTATATTAACCTCTCTCTTTTTAATTCTTCAGAATGAGAGTAATCTTTGCCGCCGCTTCACACGTTTTGTTACCAAGTATGACTTAATGTCAAAGGAAAATCTGATTGTTCCTATTCTGGAAGAGGACCGTGATGATTCGCGTTTTATCACTCAAATGGGAATCAAACCAGAGTTCGGAGATGATGAACCCTAAAGGATACGAAAAGGTTGCGTATTCCGTTGTAACTGGAGCGCATGGGACGTGTGGGAGGAACATGGCTAATTTCCAAGCGAATGTAGCTAGTAATTTTTTGCCTTAGCGAAAGCTGTTTATAAGCGCGTTCATAGACTTCGAACAAATTTTTGTCATTAATTCATTCATGTGTATGTAGAGATCTTAGTTGCAGAAAAGAAACGGAAAATCTGGACATTGTTTTGTTGTTGTTTTTGCTGATGTTGATGTTGATGTTGATGTTTATGATGATGATGATATGATGATAATGATAGTGACGATTATGATTATGATGATGATGATGATGATGATAGTGGTGATGGTGATAGTGGTGATGATGATAGTGATTATAACGACAATTATTGTCGCATTCTATATTGCGTCCTTGTATACTAAGTCCTTAGCTCGTAGTGTAACAGTTTTGACCTTTTTGTGGTAGATTCCCGTGCACGTAGAGTTCTTCATTGCAGGAAAGAAATTCAACTTCTAGAAATCATTGTTTTGTTGTTGATGATGATATTGATGATAACGATGATGATGATGATGATGATGTTGACGATGATTTTCCTGCTTCTGATTGCTTTGAAATAATGTAAGTGACCTCTTTTGAAGCTCACAGTGTAATACTTTTTAGGCTTACTGCCGGTTGCTACCAAATTTGTGCATTTTAGTTGAAGATTGTGCCGGTTATGATAGGATGTTTGCTCCGAGGCTTTTGCAACCAATACAGTATTTAACAGAAGTGAAGAAAGGAACTCGAGCAGTGCCAAACTTGCAGCGCTTACAAAATGAACTCATCTAAGTTCGCTTCTTCAGGTAATAAATTGACGTAACAGGAAATTAAAACACCTTTGTGTCATGGCTTCAATAACAGGGACCTTCACTAACTTTGCACACTAAGACAATACACATTTCATGGTGAAACTGCATTCTACACTAAGATCAAATAAGGTAGTCAGGTAAATGTACATGATGAGACATCTTTTAGAGTTTCTAAACAGCCGAAATTATTCCTAGGATTTTAGCCCTCTAGGCGCAAGTAGCACATTTACAGACATGGGTCTGTTTGGTAGAGATAAAGACCCGGTTAGCCAAAGACCAAGAAAACTCATTTGGACTCCTTATCAGCATCAACGTTGCGTTTAACATTAATAGATAAATTATATCAAGCTAACAAGAATACTCCTTCCTCCCAATCGCAAATTCCATTTCCATGTTTACATGTTTATAAGTTTACATGTTAATAAGTTTACGTGGTTTATAAGTTTAGTTTGCGATGAAGGTTTACAAGTGAGCCGCAATTTTGAGCCTGAGTCGTATGATTGAAGGCAAACCAACTCCAATTTTTTATAGTAGACTCATCTCACGTTGGTCAATAGGTAAACACTATTTACTCGCTCATGGCGAAGTACAACAAGTGAGAAGTTGGTGACATTTCGCGCCACCCTTCACTGGTTGACTCAATTTACCTTCGGAGCAAAACTATTCGAAGTCCATTTTATGCTGCTCACTGGTTTAAATGGTATATGTACCTTAAGGAAAACAGTATGAGTTCATTTAATACATTTCGTTTTCACTGCGTATTTGGGCAAAAATTTAAGAAGTTTGCCCTCGACACGGCCATCTTTTGCAGGTGTTACAAGATAGACAATAAATTATTTAAAGATTGCTTAAATAAGAGCTCACTCCAGGTATGTGGAATCAAATGAATTGGCCTAATGCGGGGTAAATATTTGAAATTTTTTTACCTCTGTATTCTGATGAATTATTCCAGTTGCAAGCTATTCATATTTTTCCTAGTATAATCGTTAAGACAGCATTTTATAACCAAAATCAGGAGCTTGTGCACAACCCATGTTTAGCATCGGGTTTTGTCGAGCGTGATTAATTGAAATTTGTAAAACATTTGAAATTAAAGATACATTCTTATAAAAATTTAAGAAAATTTGGAATCGAAGAAAAATACAATAGCGATTGTTTAAGGCTACTAATATTTTAATAGGCGGGACAGAAAGTACAGAAAAGGATAGAATTTTTAGATCCTTGCTTTTCCGATGACAAGAAAATTGACAAGGACTTTATTACAAGTAATCAAAAGTTAAAATATGCTAATTTCAATAGTTTTTTACTGATAACAGGAAACAAGAGAATAACTACCTCAATGTTAGTTACAAAGTATATTATTAAGATCACTTAATATTGCTCACTCACTATTATAATTTATAAGGGTAAATTACAGACCAATGATATACCCGCGTGCAGCTTGGAAAAAGATTGAATTTTGAAAAGGTTTACTATCAAGTCACCCTCCAACACGACGTTTTCCATCAGTGTGTCAGTTTCGAACATTTTGAATTCAATCCTCACTTTCAAGCAATTGACAAGCAGATCAATTATTTCATAGTACCATTGGCGGTACTGGTTATTTAGATTTTCAGGAAGATAGTGTACACTAGTTGATCCGTACCCTCACAAATATTTTCGTATCTAGTGCTTTGATTTGTTTTTCTTCCTTTTGACTGCAGGTTCCCATATCTTTGACTACTCGCCTGTACCCTTAAGCACAGTCTCAAAGAACAAATTAAAATGGTTTTCTTTACCAATTTTCTCTATTGTGTTTATTGTGAACTTCTCTTAGATATTAGATTGCCAGTACAGAAGCTAAAAGCTGGGGGCATAAGTCTCCGCCTCCACTAGCCAGAAGCTCTGTAATTAGGCCCTATTTGTTTGTTACCTTTTTAGGTGCCTTATATCTAGTGATATAAGGTGAATGATAATGAATTACCCAGAGCAAATTTGGGAAAACATAAAAATACTTGAGTACAAGAAGAAAGGAGGAGCCTGCTGTTGAGTTAGATAGTGAGACGAAAGAAAATGGGCTTGCGATCTTTATGAAATATTATACATTTAAAAGGAACAGAATGTTTATATTATAGTAGTGAGCTGGGATGATAAAGGTGAAAAAACAAACACAACTTTGAACTTGAAGTACTTCATGAGGATAGCGTGTCTTACGTAAAAAAGTGAAATAAACAGGTTTTTATTGCATTTCAATATATTTCTGCCAGTTAGAATACTCTTGACGCAAAGTTTAAATACGTCTATATGGAAACTTAAAGCTGGGAATGCAGTCATTCTCTAATCCTCACCCAATTAATCATGTACGGAAATAAAACACATGGGGTTTTCTGTGTTTCTATTATATCCATTTGTGTCTTAATTTAAGACTTCCTGCAGCAAAAACAAAGCAAAAAAAGTTAAGTGCACTCTTAAATCGACAAGGCACATAATTGACCCCAAAAGTTGAAAACTAACCTAACGTAACAGATAGGGAATAAAGCCCAGAAAGGATGGGAAAGTCACCTTTCAAGGAAAATCAATCAGTTATCGATTGCTAAAAATGCACTTGCAATGTTTCATTTACGACGTTCTCCATAGAGTGAAACTGTACTGCGTTACATTTAGGTATGGAGAGCAGACTTAATAAGCTGAATATATTCTCGTGTGATGACCAACGATATCAACTTCTGATTTGCTGACTATGAGATGGCGAGGGCAATACACTAATCTTTTATAGTGCGTAATATAGAACTGTCCAATGAACATAGATAAATCGATTGCTGGAAGGATGGTTTGGACTTACAAATCTCCAAAGCAGAACGATGTTTAAATACCTCGGTTTCAGTTCAATAATCGACTATCTTGCTTTCAAGAAAGCAATCGGTCACGACAAAAGTCAGCAGTGATCCAGTATCACATAACTATTTGAATGACCACCATAATCGAATGTTGGCTTTGACTGTTGAAGTCAATATACGTACTTTAGAGTTCAATAAGGAGTTCAATGGCTATGACAAAAATGCACATTTGTTTTGTCTACCATTAACACGTAATCAAATATTTCTGCAAAGATAGCTGACAAGAATCACGTGTCCATGGTTGAACAATGGGCCCAGTAGCAGAATCGTCGGGCAGTCAAAAGGGCAAAAGCTTTCCGTCGAGTATTGTGAAACATATAAAAGTTGTTAAGAAAAGCATTGCGTACTGTATTTGCAAAAGTTAGATTTTAAGGAGGGACAGGAGGTGGTAAATCTTTCTTTCTGGCATGTGCATATTGGTCACAGGTCATCAAGGAGTGGATTTTGTGACTTGTAACAAGTACTGAAAATTCAAATTCGTTGTTGTATTCCAATTTGATCAGTTATCGATATTTTGTGATCATTGCAGGGACAGCATTGTCTCATTAATAAAATGCATTTCAAAATACCAGAAATGAAAAACTAACTGAAAATGGTGAGGCCTTTGATACATGGATGAATTAAGGAAGGTTTAAACCCAAGGTGATTTTGCGTAGCAGATGTGCCAAAAAATCAGTCCCAGCCTTCCTTGTTGACATCATAGCATAAATAGCTTAGGGGTTTTCAATCCTTAAGAAGCTTTTATACAATATGGTCGTGGATCGCATTACAATAGAGAAGTTTTCACCAAGAGTATTACTTATGGTTATTCTACATTGCGAATGGTTAATAAGAATACTTATTTTGAAAAAAAATTTACTGTCAAAGAGTTGGCTACGCTTCTAAAAATTTCTCACTATCTACAAAATAAGGAAGATAGGCCCAGCTTGGGAATATTTTGTAAAGAGTGACAATGACAAGGCAAAGTGTAAGATTTGCAGGGATGGATTTAGCTACCATGGGGGCACAACTTCCCCGATGGATCATGTACGAGACAAAAAATCCTTCTCTATGTAAAAATGATAAAACAACCTCTCCTGCTCCGAGTAAACGTGCTTATTCAAATACAAGCATAACCGGCCAAAGATTATCGACAGTTAAAAATACAATATCAAACTTAATAAGTGTTCAAAGAAAATGTAGCAAGGAGAGAGCTGAGCAGATAACTGCAATTATCACAAGTGTGATAGCCCGAGATATGATCCTGGTACACACAGAATAAGGAAATGGTTTCTAAGCTTTGATGAACTTTATAGAGCAAGAATATGGCGTACCGTCACACCAGACGATAACACGTAGAGTGCACAAGATACGCAGAGTGTACAGTGAAGTTGGTTACCAGGTTCAGAGACATCTTGATCGTCTTTCTAGTGCTTCCATATCAATCGATGCGTGGAATTCGTTGACGTTGGAATCATATGTAAGTGTCACCGAGCATTACATCAACAAAAAGTTGGAGATAAAACCATTCGTCCTTAATAACGTTAAGAGAGGCACACCGCAGAAAACTTAACAGCTAGACTGACACGTGCTATTGGAGACAGGAATCTTAGTCATAAAGTAAAAGTTTGTTTTTAAGACTGCATCGAACCAGGAATCTGCTTGACAGCTATGGCCTGATTAGGATGATGTACCATGTTTTTCGCATACTTTACAGTTCGGGGTGAAAGTAGGCTGCTTGATTCTTGAATTACACTTTCATAAAGAAATCTGTAAAGTTAGTTCAGCTTTTCAAGAAGTCAGGTATAGCCACTTCTTTAATGGAACTGGCAAAGGGACGATTTAACATTGTAAAACATAGATAGACTCATTCAATCATGTAAAACCTGTTGGAACAGTGTGGTCGAAATGTTCGAAAGATTGTTGTAAGATGTTCAAGCAATTCTCACAGACTGAGAGGTTAAAGCATCAGATAAGGAAGAACCTTCGCATTGCTTGCTTCGGAGTAGAACAAAACTGATTGCCTTTTAATGGTACTCAACGTGCTATCAGTAACAACTACTGCCATGTCACAAAATATATCCATGCCCTGTACCTTGCCCGTTATTACTGGACAACGGAACAATGCTGAAAGTTTAAGCAAATTGATACTGGCATCTCAATACAATTTAAGCCTGACGTTTTACAGGTTATGAAATTGTAATTTTTGTACCTCTTTGAACAAAATTCTTTAGTAGCAGTCGGATCATGTTTAGATTCTCCTCATAAAAGCTTAAAGTTTTACCACAAGATATGAAGACTTCTGTTAATGACCACGCCAAATTTCTTGTCAGTTGGGTCGATGTACAAGTAGATCATCAAAATGCTTTAAAAGAAACGCCAGCCAAGAAATCGTCAACGATGCAGTTACTCGAGGATAATTACTTTGGTGAACAACAGGCACTTCTTGATAAATTTACTTATTTTTTTGAACATTATTCCTTACATCCGAGGAAGAACGCTATGAAGTAGTGAAAATAAACAAAACGAAATTTTCGAGAAGTGCCTTTTGAAAGGGCAGTTTCTGTGCACACGTGCAACATCAGTGCCTTAAGAGAGAGTATTAGGACATATTGTTAATGAGAAGGGGTGTCTTTTTACAAGAAAATAAGAGCCTTTTATATTGATGGCTTTATAAATTGACACGAATGGTTTCATATTGACAGGCATAGAATTTTAGCGAATGTTTAGCAATAACTACGTAATAACTTTACATAATAACCACGCCTTAAACAGTATAACACAATTTTTTCAACATTGACTTCAACTTTGCCGGAATAGGTATTCATGACTATCTTTGTCATGTACGATTACTTACAAGGGCATCCTAGCCTTTACATCAGTTGCTAGACTATTGCAAAGTGTACTTCAAAGCTCTTTAAGCGAGTGAACAGGTGCACTTTTGAGGGAGAACTAAAGGAGACGGTATGAATAGGAGCATTACCATTTGTGAATGCAGTTTGAAGAGTGTTTTAAAAGGCCCAGAAAATTGTTCAGACTTGAACAATAATGTAGCTTTGTTTCCCGCAATGTTTAAAATTGACTATTTCTACATTGATTGATAATGCGTTGTTCACCCCCGACACGCCCATACTACACCCACCTTCTTGGCTTAATCGCTTAATCCAAAAAATCGTGACCGATTATTCTCTTTAGCAATAAAGTATACTATGGACAAGCCTAGATTCATCTGTAATCTGCTCTTTTTACCTCAGCTAAGTGGATTAGCAACAATTCAAGGGGGAAAAACGACAGAAGACGTATAATATTTCAGTTCTTTATCGAGTTATAGTGCCTAAATGTTTTATATCATTTGGAGATAACATGAACTATTATTTTCTTTCAGATTATCTTTTTTGGTGGAACAGGTTTCATACCTTATTCTTGGCAGCAGTAAACACGAAACAAAGAAGTATAGAATTCATATTGAACGCAACAAAGGATTCAGCCTCGTTGAAACGGAGGTCTTGGGACTTACGTTCATGCTATCAAGTGAATAGTGGTAAAATCCGACATTTTCCTTTTCTTTTGCTTAGCTAAACCAAGATTACAAAAACCATTAAGCTTCGAACTGTTGTATCCCCGCATCGGACATTGCCCCATCTGAATCTTGTTTCTGTTTGATTGAATGAGATCAATAAACCATGAAGAATGTTTATCTTTTTAAACAATCCCCGCACCTGTCATAACCCAAATGTTTAGCTGTGACAAGTAAGCTATTATAGACAAATAAACTAAACTTCTTGTATTCCTTAAATACCTTATTTCATTTACCAGATCACTGGATATGTGTTTGTTCCAGTAAAGGCAAGAACTGGTATTGATTAGGAATTAAAGTTGAAGATGAAAGAAATAGTCATTTTAATGGCGTGGAACTAAGGTACAAAAGCAAGACCATTGCACCATAGATGAATCGGATTTAAAGAGCTATTTCAGAGTTTATTGCGAGAAATAGCCAATCAAGAGTGAGTTTTGTAATACTTGGCCAATAACAATAATGCAATATTTCATTTCACCTGCCTATCTTTACAATTTAAATTTTTAATTAATAAGCACGATAGGGTAGGAAGTGACATTTGGTTTTCGCGGTTTATCTTCCTCTCAAGAATTCATATAGTTTAATTCAACAGCAAAAAGGTTGCTTGTTGGATTTCAAGCCAATATTTATGTCTAGTGCGACATTTAGCAAGTTAGACAATAAAGACATTGTTTCAGCCATTTATTATCACTAAACAATAGTCCAGAAACAATTTGATCGCCATCTGTTTCCAAAACAGGACCTGTCGGTTTGATATATATTTTTCAATATTTTGGCCTTCAATGACATTGGGTGATGTTGAAGTGTAAAATTTGAAAAGTCTTATTTTCGCAATGGGATCTTGCCTAAGTAGAAAGAAGAAGTACTTGAACTATGAGAAGGTATGTTGAGGTTTTATTTCTTATTTACAACGCCTTATCTTTTTAAAAGGGAAACAAAGGAAATGCTATTTTTGCAGCCAACGAGGCTAATGGATAAATAACTTGTTTATTTCTGTTAATATCCTAATTAAACTTAGCTAGGAAGACAACATCGTTGCCCCACACAACCAAAGCAACTATCAAAGAGCTTAACAATTTCCTTTCCAGCCGGTCCAAGACGAAACCATTTGGTTCCAGCATGAGTTAGCTACTAGCTTAATTCAGATTACAAACCCCTTTGACTAAAGCGACTGCTACCTTGAATCATATGGACGATAATTTTGAAATTGTCATAGGTACTCTGAGGAGGAATGTTATCACTGGCTATCTTTTTTCCATACCAAATGAAAGAGGCCACAAACCGGTCAATATCCATATTAAATGTCTAAATTACTCACGATTTGTTGACACAGGAATGTAAATATACGCTTGTTTGGCTCATATATGTATCTGAAAAGAGCTTCAGCTTCAATATCACATAAACTCAATAGATTCTCAAATATTTATATTTGAAGATAAAAGTGCTAAGGCTATTGAGGTAAGAAATGTTTACGGTAATGCTAGTAATGGTAACAGAAAGTACTCACTAATGTACGTAACGTATAGAATTTACTCACTTGCTTACTTGATTGCTTACAAAGCATACACTCTCAGGGTTTAATAACAAAATAATAACTTGGATTGAATTTACCATGTGAGTTCCGTCGAGTTATGAGGTATAGTAATTCACGAAGAAGCTACAATCAAAGCTGACAGAAGAACATCTGTAATACTTCAAAGTTAACTTTTTTCTTCCTCCATATCATTAAATCCCGTTAAAGCTTCATATACACCTGAGTGATGGCTAATTATTGTAGGTTAACCATAAAGTACTGTTTCGTATCACTTGTTACCCAGCGTATATCGGGTTTTAATTAAATAGAGAGGGGAAAAATCCAGTGGTTTATCCCACGTTTAATTACTAATCTTGTTATTTCTGAATGAGAAACTCACAAATTGAATATACATTTAAAGAGATCATGTTTTTTAGTATAAATTATATATCTCCAACTCAAAAATAACTTCCAGAAAGAGTTGAATTTAACAACGATCTGAGTTTTTCAGACCAGTGCTTGAATAGCATATTTTCCACCTCACTGGTTGTTGATGAAAAGAAATAATTTATCTGAAGCTTCATTCACTAAACATTTTGTAAATTTAGAACAAGGGATTAAACAAGAGATGTGTCTTACTCTCCTTACTCTCTCTTTCCCCCTCTCTCTCTCTCTCTCTCTCTCTCTCTCTCTCTATCTATCTATCTATCTCTCTCTCTCTCTCTCTTGCTGTCCCTCTTTCTTTCTCTTTCTATCTGTCTGTCTGTCTCTCTCTCTCTTGCTCTCCCTCTTTCTTTCTCTTTCTATCTGTCTGTCTGTCTCTCTCCCCCTCTCCCTCCCCTCGAAATAGCAGATTATAGTTTATATGTTACCTGAATGTAAAGGATTGACTCTTAAAGTGTCTGCAGCAATGACCTTACTTATGAACAGTTACAAAAGCTTCATTAGTTGAATTTACTTCATCAAGCATTAAATAATCTCATGCTTTGCATGCTTAGTAAAAAACTAACACATACATTAGCTTATAGCGTTGATAATAGCGTAGCCTACAACAAAAATTTGTCGAGGAGAGGTGCTAATTGGCTAAAATTTCAACGTAGCTCGCTTCTAGCTTCTGAATACATATTTTCATGATTGTGACTTCAGTATCAGTCAAAATTTTTCAAAAAATGTACGAAAAATGACATGTCAAATAGAATTAAATTTATGGTTTTACATTTCTTCAAAAAAGGCTTAACAGATGTAGTATATAAAAAATGATTTCATTTAAACATATTTTGGTTCTGATTTTGGTAGAAGCCGCAGTATCAGGGTAGATTACACGGAAAGACATCCTGTCAGACAGAATTAAGCTTCTTCCATTTTCGATTTTTTACAAATTACCCACCAGGAAAAAATATATTATAAATGATTTTGCTTCTCCAAAATATACCACTCGGAGCACATAAAAAACTCGAATGAAAAAAGGATGTACCAGAAGCTAAGTTCGGTTCCAACTTGCGTCTTTTTATACCCCATTCTAAGATTTTGGCTACTACCGCAATCTCACTTACGGGATTACGTAATATTTATAAGAATTTATAAGAAAACAACTTTTAAAAGGTTGTACTGAAGTGCAATTATTACGTAAGCAATATTCAGTGTTTCATTAAAACACAATTATTTGCCATCTGACGTTAACTCTACTGGCTTTAAAGACCAAGTGTATGTTCAAAATCTTCAAACAATTTATTCTTAAACTAAAAATAGCTTAGAAGATATTGACAATATCAAAAAGTACTTGGTGAGGTAATTAAAGTTTAACTTATTTCATAGAAATTTATTTTTTCGTTTGAAATGTCATTGAAAGTTTAGTATTACTGACCCTCCGTAAACAGCAGGATGTAGGTGATATTCATCAAATCCTAGATAGATTCAATGAAAAAATGTACTTTGAATACAGAAATAAATTGGAGGGAAACTAGAGCTAGCTTTTCCTGACAACTGAAGTTGAATGGTAAGTAGGATTTTATTAAAAATTGTATTATGATTGTAGGTAATAACTACGATTTCGATATTTTTATTGTATAACATAATTTTACTACGCAAGTTATAGAGGATAAAGATGCTAATTATTCCCAGGATCATAAAAAAATCCAGCTACCAAATTTCAAAGCTTTTTTAATTGTGTTAATTTTTGTTGAATGGAGTGAAGCCAACAACATTCACTTTGAAAAATATTTTTTGTCAATAATATCTTCAAGCGCTAGAAAAAGCGTACACGGTAGATTATGTGATTTCCTGAAATGTACTTCTGAAATATTTATTCAACTAAATACCTCAAGCTATTTGAAATCATTAACTAATGCCCAAGAGTTTATAGTAAATATGGACAATTACGAAGGATCGACACACCAGAAATGACAGATAAGAGTAATGTAAGGTATTTTTCCGATATGTCTATAACTACAATTAATAAATAATAAAAACAAAATAAAGCAGACATGTATGTCACAAAAATTAAAATCTTCCTGAGATTAATTTATACTTTATTTATAGTTTGAAGTTTAACTTTTATTTTCCTTTTGAATAATACATGCTGGCACTTACACCATCTAGTTCTGGATAAGGCAAAGATTTCATCTTTCACAGATAAATGCCTTAATTCTTTATTACGGTTTTGTATTCTGAAACGTCAAATGAAACGTCAAGTTAGACTACTTCAATTCTGATTGTGTATTATATTCAATTAGAAATCAATAATTATCTATAGAAGGTTATTTTTATGTTTATTTGTGTCATTCTCTCGAGTCATTTGATGTTCTTCTGGATCTTCTTTGCCATGGCTCAGCTACCTTCAGAAACTTAGAAACACAGCACGTCCTGCAAGGTGATTGCCTTAGTCCACTACTCTTTAATATGTATTTTAACACATTCATTCAATATATCAGGGTTGAAAAATACAACCAACTTGGTTTTTCACCTCACGATAAAACGACCGCGTGTTCAATCGCGTACATTGGTTTCAGCTCGCACTCGATGGTATCAATGAGCCAACATGATCATTAGGGTTGATAAATGTATTTAAAAATTTGCAACAAAATCTCTTCAATTTCAACCCACGCTTTTTGTTAATAATGAAATTGTTCCTCCTGTAGCCATGGGAGATGCCATTAAGTACCTTGGACTTTACTATGGCTTGGAAATGACCAATTAACCTCACAAATTCAAGCTTCTGTCTGCTTTACAAGATCTTCATAAACAATCTGATTCTTTACCTATCTGCGCAAAACATAAACTGCGCCTCTATAATGAATTTGCCCTCCCTAATGATTCCTGCCACATTACTGTTTCAAATGTTTCTAAAACTAGGATGACAGAAAATGTCGACAACGTGGTCTCTAAATACATACGCCAGTGACTTGACCTGCCTATAAGTGCCACTCTTAACTTTATTATTCTTTTCAAAAATCAATTTGGACTCAGGTTGTTGCTACCTACCACAAAACCTTTTCAGTGACACACTGTCACCCGCAACGCTCTCAAGTTATCACCAAATGATAATATCTGAACATTGTGGAAAACCACAAGCAAAAGTACCAATATGCAACACAAAATATATACAAATACAAAAGACGTTTTACAAGCTGTGTAGACAGAACAATAGGAGCGTTTTAAAGTCCTCTTACTGTTCAAGGTACCATCGTCTCATTTCTGTGTGCCAACGCAAGACTTTAGTATACAACACGTTTTGGTCTGAAGTTCAAAGTAAGCTCCCTAAAAATATCTTCAGCTTTACCATTCGTTATTTAAATACCACCCTAGCAACTCGTAAAAATCTATCCAAATGGAACCTCAGTTTATCTTCTTTTTGCTCTTCCTGCTTTGAGCCAGAATCTTTTTAAAGTTGTCGCCGGATGTAAAACGTACCTTCAGGAAGGTCGTTATTCTTGGCGAAACAACTCAGCATTGTAGTTTTTAGCAGGACCTCTCAAATCTCTTGAAGGCTGTACAATATACGTTGACAGCTGTGGATTATTATCGCCATGCATTATAACTGGAGATGACCTGCGGCCTAATTTGCTGTTAGTTACTCCACAAAAACAGATATACATACTTAAATTGACGGTGGGGTATGAAACTAACATGGATAAAAATGCTTCTCGCAATTATGAAAAATATCATTCTTTGATTCGTGATTTACATTCCAGCTTTTCGAAAGTTAGGTTCGTAAATCTTTCCATTAGCTCTTTAAGTAGTATATACAGTCAATCTTGTATTACTTTCAGTAAAACGTGCAATGCTTTGAACATCGACAACAAACACGAGTGCTTTCTTTCTATCAAACTTTCCAATAAAACCATTCACATTACAATCACACATACGCTGTACAGCGAGTCGTCATTTGATCTTCTCAATCCCACAACATGTTGTTGTCATCTTTTTTTCATTGTTTGTAGTAGTAGTAGTAGTAGTAGTAGTAGTAGTAGTAGTAGTAGTACTACTACTACTACTACTTTTTCATACAATTCCAATTTTGACCATAAAGCGAAGGTTTAATATGGTAATTTGAGCATTGGTGCTTTTGGTGTAGTGGATAATGACAGGTTAGTTCTACCTAAGATGAATAACTTGGATCTCACTTATGAGTCCATGAAAATTTTAATTATAAGAATAATAAATGTATGTAAAAGAACAACCTATCATCTACTTTGTATGCGTAATAATTGTAATAAACAATTGGAAAATCAACAACTTGTAAGCAGGTGAAAACAGTTACAAGCTTTTGAGTAATATGCACGACTCGTAGAGTATTATTGTAAGAAAGGATGAAAATATGTAAATGCTTTCTTTAAAAGTAAAAGCAATATGAAGTTTAATAAACAATTGGAAAATCCACAACTTGTAAGCAGGTGAAAACAATTACAAGCTTTTGAGTAATATGCACAACTCGTAGAGTATTATTGTAAGAAAGGATGAAAATATGTAAATGCTTTCTTTAAAAGTAAAAGCAATATGAAGTTTAATAAACAATTGGAAAATCCACAACTTGTAAGCAGGTGAAAACAGTTACAAGCTTTTGAGTAATATGCACGACTCGTAGAGTATTATTGTAAGAAAGGATGAAAATATGCAAATGCTTTCTTTAAAAGTAAAAGCAATATGAAGTTTACCGATGATGAAAAATATTGACTTTTTATGAAAAATCTCTTGAAGTCTCTGGTTATAATTGTCTTTTTGAATGAAAAGACCTTCACAGGAAAATTTTGATTTAAACTAAGCAGATATTTGACTTTTCTAAACAGTAGCAAATTGTAAAATTAGGCACCAAGGAAGCACCGTGGATTCAAATTTAAAAATTGTTGAGTGGATGGAAGAACACAGTTACAGACAGCACCTGCACAGTACAAAGATAGTTTTCATAGATTTTAATAAGTTATTTTGTAACGATTTAATGTAGAAGGCCAGATAAATGATTGAGATTCCTAAAGTTTAACCGTGAATTCCCGCTTAGAGATAAAGAAAATTGAAGGTCTAGTTGTTTTCATTAATTACCTCATTTAAAAATGACCTACCTCTAAACAAAGTTTGATCTTTCAAGGGCAATGTGGTCTTTAAACTACTTATTGACTAAATGTAAATAAATAGTGAATAAAACAATATATTTTCAGCCACTTAAATACAACTTATTGTAGAAAATTGTCTCGAATATATTATTTATACACAGGCTTATGGGCTTTTTTAAAAGCTTATTCAAAGATCATCTAATACTGTTGTGCTGTATTATACATAGTATTAAAAAAACAGGTGAACTCTTCTACAAACTGGTTTGGAACTGTTTTCATCCAAGGTGTTTTGAAAACTTATTATTAAACAAAATCTTCGAATTTTTCTAGGGAACAATGTCCCAGTGTTATTGACTACATAGCTGTGAAACATCTGTTGTTATCATAGATTTAAGTTAAGTCCATGTTACTTAACGTTACTTAACAAAACTTTTCTAAGTCCCTCTAAATAGGTAAAAAACAAATGTGGAGAAGATTGGGAGAAGCATTAACTACCATAAAATGCTAACTTGCTATGATTTGAAAATTAAGTGCTTTTTAGGGGTTTTTTGTTTCATCTATTTACCCTTCTCATACAAACAACAGTGGCTTAGTGGTTTAAAGTTAGTGGTTAGGTGGTTTAATGAAAATTTTAAGGGCTAAAACAGCAGGTTTGATTCTCCAAACGGGAAAAATGTATAAACTGACAAAAAGAAATTCCAATCTTTATCTTGAATAACGAGCGATTTCTGTGTAATGTGTTGAAATATGCCACGTGAAGTATGATAGAGTACAAGGTACTCTTTTCTTGTCAATATCATTTTCAATAAGTAAAAGTTACTATTATTAAATTCTTTCTTTATAAAATAAGAAACCTTTTTAACAATCTCTTTGTTTCATTTCCTGCAGTAAATTTTTTATCGATAAAAGAACAAGTTTGTCTAAAATCTCTTTGTATATACGCATACATTAGATCTCTTCCTAATTTTAACTGACAGCTTGTGAAGATAACCCCATTTTTGTCATGCGCAATGTTGACTAAGAAAACTTCTACATTTTTCTGTCCCTTTTTCTCTGTCTCTCTCTGTCTTTCTGTGTCTGTCTGTCTCTCTGTCTGTCTGTCTCTCTGTCTGTCTCTCTCTCTCTCTCTCTCTCTCTCTCTCTCTCTTTTGTTTTGTAACTTATCAACTGCGTAGCCCAACGGTATTTATTTTCAATTTGTTTTCTATAGATTTTACAGATACTATGTTAGAAAATGTTTTCCTGAATTCTCTGAATTTTTTTTCTATTTACTAATCCATTGTCTGCAAGAGACCCTGTTTCTTTAAATGATTTTTCAATAAAAACATCTATTGTTGTTCGGAAGATCGTTAGAATAATAAAGTACTATGCAGTTAAGCAGGTAGTGATGTAGTTGACTTGACTTGTCAAAAAGACTTGCAAAATATTATAAATGATCCACCTACAACAAAGAAACATTTTAAATGAAAAACCAAGTATAAAACATATTAAACATTATAAGTGGTAACTGAGATTTTCAAGAGGGCCTTTGAAAGGCACGTGAACATGACATGGTGAACTTAAATATTTCAAATTAAAGGACCATTTCTGGTTGCTTAGCTCCTCATTCTAACTGATCATCGGAATGTTGAATCTCTCTTTCTATTCCAATTGTATTTCTACAGAAATTGCCCCAATGAGCTTTCTTGTCGGTCGTTTTCTTCACTAAAACCTTTCAAGCGGTCTACACGTCTTGCTACAAGTGCTCTACTGAATACTGTCTTGGAACCACTTTGCAAAAAGTTATGCTATCCTACTGCGTTTGGAACTTACTTATATCCTCTTATTTTTTGGATGAGTTTGATCTTCTCTCCTCTAAATCATTTTGAAATGTTCATCTTCTTTCGTTTCTTAACTTTCTCTCTTCCTCTCACTCTCTTGAGTCCTAGAAAGAATAAGTGCTTGTTTACTGCCTTACCAAGAATGAGGAAGAATTACAATATTTATTCTTTGTTATTTCGAAATTATGATTCAGTCAGCCTTTTGAATCCAGTCGCCTCTATGAGCCAGCTACATCCCAGCGGAATAACGACAAAAAATATACCTCCTGATGTGAAAACCACTAGGTCTCTGGATAATGTAGCCTTGACAAAAAAACATGGAAAAAATCAATTACGGTATGAATAGATACTGTTGTCTGGCAAAATGATAGACTGTTGTGCCTTTAAATGTACATATTGTTCTTCCAAGACCGAAAGAGTCACTGTAAGTAAAGATTTGAAGCTTGAAACGACATGGAGCAAAGATTATTTGGTTTTCTGTAAGGGGATATGGTCCTCTTCCAGCAATCCAAATAATCTTCCATCCTTCGGCACTGTGTGTGTTTCATAATCAAAAAAGACTTGTTTTAAGTGAGTCTAAAAAGATTATTAACTGGCAGAAGACGTTTGAAACCTGACAATTTTATGTGAAATTTTTACCAATTTTAGACTTTTGCCTGATCAACATTCTTTGTTTAATATTACACGCAACAATAGCATTGAAGTTAAAATAAAGCGGAGCGCATTCCAAAGTTTTTTACAATTTTTCTAACTTTTTTTTACTTATCCGTCCATAGTTCTGTTCGGGTGGCCGTTCTGCATGCTTCCTAACTCTACCAGAATTGCCGTCGTACCTCGCAGTAGACATCTCGTTTGAAGCCATACCACTTTATATCTGACTTGATTGGATCACTTTATCTTTAGTTTGCCCGACCTTACTTCTTTTAATCCAGCAATTTTTATTCCTGCAATTTTTCTGATATCTTCATTTTCCTCTCTGCGGCACATATGAACATATCATTGGAGACTTCGCTTTCTCATACCTACAGATATCGGCTTCATTTTTACAATAATTTAAATAAAAAAATATTAGATCTTCAGAAGAAAATGTTTTAAAGTAACAGAAGTATTAATCTAAAAACAGCTATAAATTGAACTAATTAATATCTCCACTTTTTCCACTTAATACAGGCAGGTACACCATTTAGCAAGCTTCAAGTTTTCTTTCGTCTAACATGCTCCGAGTATTTGTTCTATTATTTCATAAACTTTGTATGCTGTCGTTAATTACTTCTCATATGTCGGCAAATTTTCTGCCATTTTCCAATGATAAGAAATGTAAACTTCTTTCTCTCCTTTGCCGGAGTTTTGTGGTTATAGCTTACAGTTTTGTTTAAATTCATTTTAGTGTATATGTCTTCTAACATACAGGGAAGTCCAATCAATGGTCAGGAATTACAACGTTGTTTTCAGATATAACAACGGCAATCGTTGTCACTGATGACTCCACAGTGGTTGTATTGATTTGTTCTTCAACGTTTATCATCAACTCTTCTAGTAGCTTAAACTCCAATGGTATATTAATCTATGCTACTCTGATCGGACATAATACTTTTCTTATCAATATCGTAAAGGGAATAAACACACCGCTTATCTTTTTGAACTTTCCATAGCTGGCCATTTATGCATCTTCTGGACAGGTAAATACAATTACTTTAAAAGAAGATTGAGAAACCTCTACTACGTGTACCCCAGCAACAGAGCAGCTTGAATAAAAAAGAGAGTAACTTTGAATTTCAAGGCCAAATGACACAATCCAAGATAAACTGTTGATTTGGGTCTACTTGTGACTGCGGCACTAAATAAAGTAGTCCTTGGTGTTTGAGTACCCTAGGCAGACACTTTCACTTTGTTAAGTCACAAACCTATTCCCCTGTAAAATAATCCTGAAGACCTTGCAAAGCCTGTTAGGTCGTAAAGTCACTTCACCACCTTTCACCAGTGCTTCACCACTTCTTGTTAACACTGATTGATCAAAAGATAACCAGTGAACTAGTTTTTATCTTACTTTTTCCTTACATTACCTTGGGATAGTAGGAAAGAGAAAACATGTGTGCATCGAACTGGGATGATGCCAGTATCTATGAGTAACATGACCTACCAACCGAACTATTAATGCTATACTGGTAACCAAATCATTTGCAACGAAATATTTTATTTGAATGCGCCACTCTTTCCCAAAGCGCCTATCGTTGGAGATCACATCCCTATTACACGTACAGGGGTGAGTCTCCCAAAGAACGAAAGCTTCCCTTCTGGGGGCAAATCGATTGATCCCAACAAGCATAGTGGGAAAGTTCGATGAACAAATATTTTTCACTTCTCTACAATTCCAAATCCTGTCCCTTAATCATATTTTCATAATATCCTTACTCTTCATGTAGAGCATGATCACGTAGATCATTTAGTGATAAAAGCCAAAGAGACTGGTTTGAAAGCAGTTTGGTTCACACATAATTTTAGTACTTCTCTGTATCATGGACTTGTAAAATTTGGAAATTTTGAGAAAAGTCATTTTAACAGTAACGGCAAATATAACAGTGTCTGAAAAATGTAGAGGAAAATGCATGTTTAATGAAAAAAATCTCAATAGGAGATCAAAACATTCTAGCATTAAAAAATGCAATCAACATATTACCAAAACTTTCTAATAGTAAAAGTGGAAGACAGAATAACCTATATTGATCTTTGACATCATATCTCACTTTCTTTTAAAAGTCTGATAGAACAGCGATAATCAGTTCAAAATTCTTTTGTCATTTTAAACAACTGATTTAGCGGAAAGAGCAAAAATTTTACTGCACAGAAAATAATCTCTGTCTCATCATACGAAAACGTTCTAAATCCCGTTTCGCTTTTGTTTATCACAGATAAGCACTTCAAGCATAAAAATGCCATGTTTGGAAATAAAAAGGAATTATTTTAGGTACTTTTAAACTCAATTTGTCACAACATATCCAATAGAATGGGATAGACGAAATCAAAAACAGCAGGTTTAGAGTTTTGACACATATTTGTGAAAAGATAAATTCTACCAACAAGACCTTTTTACTTCCAGCTACCACTCCTGGAATTGAAAAAGTTGTTGTTGTTGCTGTTATTGTTGTTGTTGTTGTTGTTGTTGTTAGGAGAAAGTTCATGGGAACAGAGATAGGATTATAGACAAATTAAAGCGTCCGAACACCTCAAATGGATAAAACCAAAGTTGTAGTACTTGCAGACAGACACAATTGTTATTTTATGACTTTGCTTTATTTGTTAACTGTTAGGGAGCGTTTGTTTAGAAAATGTTTGGCTCGCTAGAAAGAAATCAAGAGGGACCAGGAATCTCACTTTCTGCAAAATGTTAGACATAAATAAATTGTTGCTACTAGCTGGGATGCTTCATTTTGTCATTAATTTTATCTTTCTCACCATAAAGTTTTTCCTCACAATAACTCTAACCATTCTTTCCTTTTCCGATTTTTTATTAGCCGCATATCCAAAGGTAGTTTGTATCTTGTTATCATTAAAAGTGTAGGAGTGTGCTTTCTCCCGGATTTCCACCTGGCTAGGTTCCTGCTAAGAGTACAAATCGACTTCCTTGGTATCTTTTGGTTTTTCACTTTTTATTTTTAAGCAATTGTAATTTCCAATGTTATCTCTTGACAATAACTCTCGACGAGTTAGTGATCGGAATGTTTTGGGGGTTTTTTTAAGTGGCAGTTAGAAACTAGAGTATATCAAATCTTTCTTCTGCATGTTTGTTTTCATTTATCTTAAGATCCTCCGTGGCTTTTCTTTCTCTTTCTTCCCGCAAATACATTAGCACTATGTATCTGCTTAATATTTTCTTTTCACATAGAATCTAATTAATTTGTTTAAGGTTTTGATTAACATTTTTACCTCTACGACTTCTCAATAATAACAATCCAATAAAACGCAATGAACCTACTATACTATCATCCCCTGACACTCGACAATAGCTTACGATATAACGTTTAAGCTAAAGCTGAAATAGTCTGATAAAATGCATACAATTTCGCACTTTATTAGAAAATAACGGTCCAACATGACGCCTTATACATTCCACTTCGAAATAGGAATCCAATATATATCAGCTTTTGCTGATTAGTTTGTTTGAGTTTTATAATGCCATTTCACACCCGCAAGTGACAGTGACCAGACGTGTTTTAACCGAAAGATTCAAAGGTATTTTCTGATGTGGTATTGAAAAGAGCAAAAGTAGGATTTATCATTTAGAACTGAACATAAGATGTAAAAATAAGTCATGGAAAGAATGTGAGATACGTCCTCTGCTAGAATGTGTTATTTAATAAAACAGGATGCTACTTACCAGTCAAATCCTATTATCCTTTCAGAATAATTGAATTCAAACGTTTATATTACAGTTCATGGATATCTAGAACAGCACTTAGTTTAAATAGTCACTAGCTGCTTAAAGTTACACCAATTATAAATCAATACATTCAATTATATAAGTATTTTAGTAGTAGCATCTGGTAAAATAGTACTATCATTAGGTGTGTAAGTATAGGCCCTAATTAGTTAATACATACGGTATAAGTAATTGGTTAATTAGTTAATTTATACGGTATAAGAAACTGATATTTTAGTAGGAAACTCGAATATTAATATTTTATGTGGAGATGTATTGATAACATGTTGTTTCTATTTTTGTCTTATATATTTACATATATAATCATTTGTCTTTATATACCCAAAATTGTTCCATGGTTAGCAACTCATGATCCCCTCCTGTTTTTTATCCTATTCGCTATTAAACGTATCATTTATAAAAGGCTGTCAACGTAACACCTTCTTGGCGGCAAATTTACTTGAAAACAAATAAATTATTTATTTGTTTAATTTTCAGTAAAATAGACTTGAAGGTATTGAAGCTACAAAGTTTTCATGAGTATATTCATATACATTCATGAGGGGGAGAGAGAGAGAGAGAGAGAGAGAGAGAGAGAGAGAGAGAGAGAGAGAGAGAGAGAGAGAGAGAGAGAGACAGAGAGAGAGAGAGAGAAGAAAGACAGAGAGAGAGACAGAGAGAGACAGAGACACAGAGAGAGAGACAGAGACAGAGAGAGACACAGAGAGAGACAGAGAGAGAGAGAGAGAGAGAGAGAGAGAGAGAGAGAGAGAGACAGAGAGAGAAGAGCCAATAAGAGAGACATGCAAATGATTGAATCCCATCAACAATCCCTTAATAGGTTTTACAAATAAACAATGTGTACTAATTAAGAAGTAGCCAATATTACTATCAATAAATTAGAAAAATACGCAAAAAACAAAAAACTATACAATAGTAGGAATAATTCTGATTTTCAACAATCATAGTAGTAGTTGTTGTTGTTGTTGTAATAGTAGTAATAGTAGTAATAGTAGTAATAGTAGTAGTAGTAGTAGTAGTAATAGTAGTAGCAGTAGTAGTTGTTGTAATAGTAGTAATAGTAGCAATAGTAGTAGTGGTAATGGTAATAGTAGTAGAAGTAGTAGTTGTAGTAGTAGTAGTAGTAGTAGTAGTAGTAGTAGTAGTGGTAGTAGTAATAGTAGTAGTAGTAACGGCAGAATGATAGTCTCACTGTGCAAAGTACAAGCTCGTGAATTCCAGACCATCGTCGCTTTGTAGTAACTTCATAGAGTTGTAACATATAGATCTTAAGACAAACTCTAATTGGTGTTCTTCTTAGATATACCGCGATACAACACGTAATACGTCTTAGTCACTTGATTAAAAACTGTATATTTGTTCTTCCTTCCTTTTGCTAACTTTTTATACGGCAGTCTACTCCATTTGCCAGCTCATTCTCAATTGCTTTTGAAAACGTTGTCAATTATATAAGATATTTTAGGTTCTACGTTCATTGGAGTTGAGATTAAGCTAAAATTATTTGCACCTCTTTGAGTTAGAACCTTTTAATGCCATCAGGTTTAATGTCCTTCTAGTTTTCAATACTAAAAATTAATTGCTTTAATTTGTCATCCATTTTCTTTATTTTTTTTCCTTTCGGGATCTAGTTTTCCATTCGCATTTTACATTTTATGTCCTTATCAACTACATTCGGGGACGTGTGGTTATACCACAAATCTGATATTGTTGTTATTATTATCATTATTATTACTATTACTATTATTATTATTATTATGTACATTTTTATTTTTAATACGGTTTGATACAGTTGTTCACCGGGCCACACCCAGTGACCTAGGGCAAACAAAGGTTTTGAGAGTTTTTACGAACATCAAAAATAGAGGATTATTGCAAAGTTTGTATAAAAAATAAACATATGACCTGTTTGAGAGACTTTTAACATAAGTATTTACATTGAAAGAGTTTTACGTAAAATATGGGCTGTGCTCGTTATCACGATTTTTTGAATTTCTTGAAGTTTGAGATTTCCGGGTATTTTGTCTAAAAAGTTCTGAGTATCTTTTTTAATCATCCCAAGTGCACCCACTATAACTGGCACTGTTGTAGTTTTCATCTTCCACATTCTCTGAATTTCGATTTCCAGGTCCTTATATTTGCTTATCTTCTCAAATTCTTTAATAGCAATGTTTCTGTCAGAAGGAATACTCATATCTATAAGAGTGCAGGTTTTCAATTTGTGATCCTTAATTACAATGTCAGGTCTGTTGGCTTGGATTGTCCTGTCAGTGTTAATCGAGAAGTCCCATAGAATAGTGACGTCCTCAGAGTTAACGACTGGCGAAGGCTTATGTTCATACCAATTTTGATGTACAGGTATCTGGTAATGCTGACATATTCCCCAGTGTAGGTATTGCCCTACTCGATCATGTCGATTCACATACTCGCTAGGGGCCAGTATGGGGCATCCAGAGATCAGGTGGTCTATAGTCTCAACGAATTGGTCACAAAATCTACACTTAGGGTCTGCACCATTGTGTAGTATGTTTGCCTGGTAGTTCCTGGTGAAAAGGCTTTGATCTTGGGCTGCAATAATGAAGCCTTCCGTCTCTGCTTTCAGACTTGAACTTCGGAGCCACTGATGGGTAGCATTTTGATCAACATCAGCATTGCGACTCCGAAGAACATACTGGCCATGCAAAGCCTTCTGGCTCCATTTATCAGCAAGTTGTTGGTTTCCGATTTTCTTTGCCTTTTGTTTGATAGATTTTGCAGCCTTCGTGGCTGGTGTGTTCTC